>JAOTQQ010000004.1:3057687-3081908 GCA_026546715.1 Gallinago undulata
CCCCCCCCCCCCCCCCCCCCCCCCCCCCTCCATCCCCCCCACCTCTCTCACACACATGCCAGCCAGAGTGAATTTGGAGAGTTGCTCCTTGTGGTGACATCCTAACCTCACCCTCCCCTCTTTTCTTCTTCTCTCTCCAGGAAACATGCTTTAAACTGCCACAGGATGAAGCCAGCCCTTTTTAATGTCTTGTGTGAAATCAAAGAAAAAACAGGTAGGAAATCAACGCTGTTGGTTCTGTGTTATTTTTCTTTTTGCTCTTTGAGGGTTTTGTTCCACTAAGTTTGTGCCCTGTCTCCCTCCCTCCCCCCCCCCACCATGTAGCAGTATTTAAGTGGGGAGAAATAACTAGCTGGTATTTAATGCTTCTGGCAGTGGAGTTGCATGATGCGGTTTGTGTCTGGAAGGGAAAATAGTGTGGTTTAATTTCTATTGTATAGACTCTTTTTATTTATTGCTTTTTCTGGGGAGAAGAAAAAAATCAAAACCCTTGCAATTTCTTTCTTGCTCTAGTTTCTTCTTTAAGACATAGCACTGTTTATTAAAAGAAGATAAATAAAATCTGAGTAAAGAGTAGGGGGAAAACCCAACAAAATGAAATAGTAACAGTAGCAAAGCTGCACAATTCAGGTAAACTTGAAGGTTTCTTACTTTTTTTTTTTTAAAAAAAGAAAGGGTTAAAATGCTGTTGTCTGCCAATCATCTAGGCTAGCTCATGTAAGAGCGAGTTGTCAGTTGCCTTTAGTGAAAGCAATATATTAGATTGTTAGTTACTTTAGGGTACTGTTGTTTTATGGCATGGGGTGTTCTCAGGCTTCTAAAGAAGCTAATGGCATGAGAGCGTTGGTTCTGCCGTTTCCCACTTTCCAGACCTCCTACCATGTACTAACACACTTATAACACATCCCAGGGGGGCATTTAAATTTTAAAAGCAACAATTAAAAAATAGCAGTCATCAATCAAGGGTGATCTTAAACAACAGATGCTCAGGGAAGGACATTTAGCAACATGCACCACTTATTTATTTATTTGTTGGAATCTTTCTTGGTTTTATTTTTTTTTCATTAAAAAATAATAATGGGAGGAGTGATGGAAATTTGGTGGGGGAGGGGGTTCATCTCTGCTGTTGGCTTTCTGAGCTGACTGGAGTTGCTCGGCGGGCTTTTCCACGCCGATCTAGCTGCCTTGTTTTAGCACGCTGCAAAGTACTTGACTTCTCTTCATTTCCCCCTTCCCTCTTTACAACAAGGACTGTAACAGTCAATAATTCATATCTAAACCATATAAGCAAGGGCATGACATGAATGAAAGTGACAATAAATATGATTGCACACCCAGTTGATATACATTGATAGTTACACATAAAAGGGGAACAGCTTTCAGAAACCTGAATCTGGGGCGCTTTTTTTTTTCCTTAAATATATATATATATAAAATCTCCTAGCATGAGCAACTGATTGCAAATACAATTACTTGACTCTTGCAATATATATAAAATGACTAAGAGGGCCCTTTGTTAAACATTGTTTGTGCAGCGTGTAGCCCAGACAAAGCACCTACCGATGGCATTCGACTCTCTGAAGTCCTCACGGCTGCGTGGCCGGGTCTGACCTTCCTGAGGAGTACTTCCTTATGGAGTTTCCATAATATCAAGCAGTGGGTTTGGTATAGGAGCCTCTGTAGAGTTCATATGATGTAACGTGAGGTAGCCTGCCTAGAGATAAATTTTATGGATGGTTTTATAGTCTTTCCCTGGGTGCCACCCCAGAAAAAGGAGCCACCAAGTTCCTTTCCCTCTTCTCTCTTTTCTCTTTTATTCTGTGAGCCAAAGAAAATGTTTATCTGCCTTTTATCCCCATGTATTTGATGCTGCATACGTTGTCTGTGCAGAGGTACTTTTTGGCAGGATAACTGATTAATCCCAGCTCAACTTTGCTATCGGTGCAGTCACAAAGTTAGGATTTGCTAGGGCCAGACCTGGTAGGAAATCCAGGTGACCTCAGGGATGCTGTGGGGTCCCAGCGAGCTGTATGTATCCATGGAGCCTGGGTGTGAAAGTTCCTCTCTGCTAAGTAAAATCGAGTGAGATGGTATAGGGCGAATCTTGCTACTGGAAATAAAGGATATTTAGGTCTTTCTTAGAATTTTTTTTTTTCAATTTTATTTGTTGCTTTTGTGTCTGGGTTACGTGGCTACGGGGCTGCTGTGCAGAGCTGTCTGAAGAGGTTGAATCGAGATGGCTTTTGGAGCGTTGTTTGTCTACCCTCAGATAGGTTTACGGTGAATTATTTTACTTTGCAAATTCAAAGACCTCCTCCCCTCTCCCCCATCTGCGTCCCCCAAAGTCACACTTTGTAAGGAAGCAAAGGACCAGATGGTTTTGGTTTATTTTTTTTTTTTTTTTTAAATTACTGCTTTGTGAGCCCAGTGCTAGGGGGAAGTTAGCCTTGTGTTTTCTGGGGCCGAGGGTACCGCCTGCTTCTGTTTGCGTACTCCTTCCTTGCGGGCAGCAGCGTGAAAGTTTAGCCAACTTCTCTCTTCCCACTTTCCATTTTGCTTCCCAGATTTTTGCATGTGTCGCGTTTGAAATCCTGGTGATTGTTTGTGGTCACTGGTGGGTGTTTGAAAGTGCGTGCGTACATCTTCCCCCCGGCGTTATGATGTGCAGAAATGTGCGTTCAGTTACCCCGCTGCCTGATTTAAGTGACTCCAGAGCCTTACGGAGACTTTACCACCGTCTCTCGCAACATTATGGCTAATATTTCATAGTGTTAACGTTGTCTTGAGCAAACCCAAAGTGTCCATAAAGTTCTTAGAAAAAGAGGTCGTCTGTATTGGCCAAAGAGTTCCCTTTTACACTTGGGCTCTTCAGTTGTTTTAAAGCGTTTATAAACAATTTTTAAAAAGATAATAATAAAAAAGGCTTGGTGGGTTGTCTTTTGTCTGCAACTTGGAGATTGTCGCTTTTGGGGTGATTTCTGTTTAAAAGTACCAAAAGAGAGGTTTGAGCTGAGCGGGAGCACATAGTGGGGAGAAAAATTGCCGCTTAAATACATGTATAAGTTGTCGGCGTTCATTCGGTGTGTTTTCACTTGCTGTTGGTCGCTTTGTTGCGAGGGAAGGGGCAGGACTGCCTTCAAATGGCTGGCTGGCTTTTTGGAATAATAATTATGGAAATGGGAGGCATTGTTGTCCTAAATACAATTGATTCCTCCGTCAATAGGGATTGAAATCGGAAATTGCATTGCTGATTTATAAAAAGTTTGAAGGCAGGGGTAGGGGCTCTGTCTTTATGGCTTTTTTTTTCCCCTTTTTTTTTTTCTCTTGGTATGTGTGTTTTTTTTTTTTTAAGCTGTTCTCTGCATGAGCGGAATAACTAAGCAGAAGAATCAGGCAAGGCGTACGTAGACGTGG
The DNA here is from genome assembly GCA_026546715.1 of Gallinago undulata. NCBI lineage: Eukaryota > Metazoa > Chordata > Aves > Charadriiformes > Scolopacidae > Gallinago > Gallinago undulata. The sequence continues at coordinate 3,061,102 of JAOTQQ010000004.1, forward strand.
GGTCCTTGGATGGCAAACTGGAAAATATCTGCTGTCAAAATGCAGCAGCATCTATTTCAGCTGTGAGCCTTTCCCAACTCCCATCTCGTTTGGCGGGGACCGGTGGGGAGAGGCTGAGCGCAGGATATATGACCGTTTAATCTGATTCCTCCTCCTTAAGACCTTTTCCCATCGTTTCACTTTCTTCGCTCTTTTGGGGGAGGTGAGGACATCGGGCAAATTCTACTTCTTAAAAAGACCCTGATTTTGTATTTGAAATCCTCTGGTGTTTTGTGGTTTTTTTTTTTTTTTCTTACCCCCCTCACCCTACTGCATTGAAGGAATTCAGGTTTAAAAGAAAAATGTACATATCACCAATGGGGGGAATTTACGAAGTGGAATATTTATAGGCAGCACTGATTAGCTGTGCAATTGTTGTTGAATAATGGGTTTGTTTTTTTTTTTTTAATTTTAGAACATAATAGCTATATACAGTGCCTCTTAGCTACCTTTCTCTATGCATTATCTTCATCAAACTTAACTCAGATCAGATCTTTGGAGGAGGTAGGATTTTTTCCCCCTTCTTTTCTTCCTTAACTCCCCTTTGTTCTCTCCAGCTCTGTGTTCAATTAACACCCCCATCGCAGAACTGTAGTCTTTTTTTTTTTTTTAATGTCTGTTACTGTATTTCACTTCTGACACCTCTCTTATTATTCTTGCCTGCTATTTCTCTTTAATATAGCAATTACGATATGGGGTCTCTTTCTTTCTTCCTTCCTTCTTTCTCTTCCCCCTCTCCCAACTCAAGCCCCACTGAGCGGCACAGGGAAAAGAGGGGCAGCAGCGGTGCATGCAGTGCCGGTGGGTTTGGGGTGTGGGGCAGAGCTGTAAGCGGGGTACACTGGCAAGCCCAGGGCCCCTTGGATGAAGTTTTTTTTTCCGGGGAAGGATAGGGCAGCTTGCTTTCCTTCCCCCAGCCCTTTGCTGTGGTTTCAAACCCTGCCGTCCTTCTTACCCTGCATTTCCACCAAGGTTTCCCGAGGCGCAGGGGAGAGTTAAACACCCCGATTTGAATTTCAATGCAATTCTTGCACCTAAGGCTTCATTCTGCTTCTGCAAAAGCTCATAATGAAAGCGCTTGGGCTCTAGCCTGGAGGACGGTCCTTGCTCTTCTCTCCACAAGTCCAGCCCTGGTCCAGCTATTCTCCCTCCTGCCCTTCAAAGGGGAGGAAGCCTTTGCTTTGATACTTATTATTTTTTTTTTCTTCCAGATGAAAGGCTTTGAAAGCAATAGTGATGCTTTTCTCTCCCAACCAGGCAGGCTCCCTATAGAGGCAGGGCCTGTAGGAGTAGGGTCTGCCAGTTCCCTGATATGACTGCCCTAGGGGGAAGAGAAACATTTTGGGAGAACAGAGCCTCCAGCCGGCCGGCACTACCCAAGGAAGCTCTTTGCGGCTCACAAAAAAAATTGCTTCCAGAAACCTGCCTTCAAGGGAAAGGAGAGAAAGGAACTTGCAAGGGGCTGGAAGATAGGGATGGTTTGCGGGGAGAAGACAGTATCTGGGAGACCTTGGCTTGGTGGAGGGCTGTATTACTGTGAGAGGAGGGGCTACTTCTGGGGACTTGCTGGGAGAGGATGGAACCAGTTCACTCTGATGGGAAGGGGGATGCGTCCCAGTGCCTGGAAAGAGCAACAGCCTTGTCCAGAGCACAGAGTCTTCAGGGTTGGAGCTGCTGTGACACTACAATGTGTCCTTTCTCTGGGCTTTCCTCTTCCAGCGCAGCGTTGCCCATCAGGGATCTGCCAGGGATGGATAGCTTCGGAGAAGAGTGTGATCGCAGGGAGATTTCTCTTTTTCCTTTTCAATTTTATATTTTATTCCTCTCCCCTGGTAGCATGTGGTTGGGGCTCTTTGAAAGGAGCAGGCTTAATTAGTTTAATCAAAATTGGCCTCCTGCAAACCTCCAGGGGAGGAGGTGGGAAGCACAGGGCTGCCAGTGGGCTCTTCCTCCCACCTCCTCCCCCTTGGCCCTCCCGGCAAAGCAGAGAAACCAGGCCCAGCGACATTACTGCTCCTTAGGGACTCCCTACAGTTTGGGGAGTACAAAATCTGCTTAGTTTTATTTCAAGACTTTTTTTTTTTTTTTTGTGGGTGCTTGATGTCAAGTAAACTTTGCTGTGATTGGAGCGGACCAGGAAGATGTTCTTGGCGGGTCCCACTGCTCCCTGCTCCATCTGTTTGCTCCTAGGGGATGGACATGCTCGTCCTCCTGCTCCAGGTGCATGTTCCCAAGTCTCCCAGACTTTACTGGTACCAGCTGCCCCCACTAGCAGATTTTGGGTAGCAGTGGCCATTGGCTGCGTGTGTCTGGGGAAGGAGGGCGCTGGGAAGGTGCTGTGCCTGCTCTTTGACAGCACTTGGCCCGTTGCAGAGGAGAAGGAGTCTTTGTGCTCAATTACTGCGTGCCGGAAAAATGGCTATATTAACCTGATGTGTATATAAATAACAGCTTAAGTAGAGCATCCTCTTACGTGAATGCGTTGAGTGACTTCCCCACTGCCACGGGTCTCTCTCCGCTCCATCTCCCCTCACCTCCAAATGGTTTTGGCAGCAATCAAAGTGTTGTGGCTGAGTCCAGGGAAAGAGATCTTGTTATCGGGCCTTGTAGCTCCAAACAAGAAACTCGGAAGATCTTTCAGGCCTAAATTTCTCCAGGGAAAAATGGTTCAAGTTCCCTTATTTGAGACCTGCAAAGGGATTTCCCCCTTGGAGCGCTGACTGTCTGTGAGCAGAGCTTTTCTAAATGATCTCAAATGTTAGATTTATTCCTGTTAGCAGGCTTGCGTGCTGCGTGCCAGCCCTGGGTTTGAGGGCAGTGGCTGTAAACAAAACGCAGTGAAACTCTTAAGACAATTTCATCATGGCTTTTTTTTTTTTTCTCCCCCGTCACAAGGAAATTACTACATGCAGCAATTCTTTTAGGGAGTAGGGTGGTCAGTTAAACGTAAATGGTTTCATTTGCAGTGAGATACACTAGCTTACGCTGCTGTTTGTGCTTCTGCTGAATTGGAGCTGGGGATTTTGGTAGGGAGAACAGAGGAATATGGGATTCCTTCTCTGCCTCTGGTTCAACACCTCATTCCCCAGTTCCTTCTTTAATCTGTGAGCTGCTGCCTTCTCTGCTAATAAAGCTCTGCAAAGGGTTTTGTGATATCTTGGAAATGTGCTGCGAAGCATTTTACTACTATTTTTTTTTCTTTCCTGCACTTGGAGTTGGGGTGCTTTGGGAGGCAGGTCCTATTTGCTCTGTACACTAGAGGGGTGATTTGCAGTTTGTGCAAAATACCACATGCCCAGTGGGGAGCAGGGGATGAGTTTGCATCTGAAGATGTGATATTTTCTTTTTTCCTTTTTTTTTTTCTTTTAATTTCTGCCTTGCAGTCCTGTGCCAGTTTCACCCTCCTGGTAACCCATCCTTTGCTTTGTTTTGGGAGTTGCTGTGGAGAAGGTGGGCTGTGCAACCCTGGCTCCATGGACCCCAGAGCAGGATGCCCCTGTTGGGTTCCACGCTTCTGGGCTGAATCTTTGGGATTTTGAGTGTCAAGCAGGGAGATTTGATGCTGTCTCACGCTGGAAGGGTGTGCACCGTACAGCCCCTAGCACAGGGGGACTTAGGGCTGGGTTGGGGTTTGGAAGGAGGTAATGTGATTTACAGCAATGGATCTGGTTAATAATCTCCAGCAGCTTCTGTATACTCAGGGGCTGCTTGTATTCCCAGCCAGGTGTTTGCAGACCGGATCAATATGGCCCTATTTGCATGGGGCTGTCCATAATCTAATAAACCAACCTCAATCTGCATCCTTTGCTTTCCCTAAACATCCCGCCGGAGAGGATCTCAGTCTGGTCAGACTGCAGGTGTTCCCTGTGGTGGGAGAAAACCGCTTGTGAACAGTGCCTGGCCCCTGAACTGCCAGCCTGGGGTCATACGTGGCACCCCAGTGCTGCCAGCAGCTACTGGGTACCAAGGCTATACCCCTTGCCAGAGTCTGGGTTGTATAAGCACCATGGCTTTTTGGGTACGATGGACATTTGTAGGCGCTGCATGGTGCTTTGTAGACCTTCACCTCCCCAGTGTGCTCCAGAGGCATCAACAATCGGGGATTTTCCATGAAATCCCTCCCCTTGCCATGTCGCCTTTGGGAGCATCTGCTGGGAAGCCTGTTTGAAACCAAAAATGATGGTTTTGCAGGCCAGGCAGTTGGCAGCTTCTGCTGAAAACCGTCTCAGAGGTGTTGCGTCCCCCGATGACTTAAATAATACAAGGTGGTGGGCGGTATAGGGATAAATTACATATCCCTTAGCCGTGGCCTGAGGAGGCTGTGGGCTGAATACATTAAAGCGTGGTGTTGTCAGTCTGGCGGTGGGGCTGGTAAGGGACTCGGGTGATGCTTTTTCCTGGTGCTGGGGGATTGGATGGGCTGAAATTAATTGTTTTGCAACTGCGTTGATTTAAAAAAAAAAAAGGGGGGGGGGGGGAACCAACTGAAAAAAAAAACAAAAACAAAAAACCCGAACCACTGAAGAATTAATCTCTTGGCCTTGCGTTTGTGAACCCTGCCCCTGTATTATTTTTTATTTTTATTTTTTTTAAGCTGGAACAGAAAGCCACTTTTACTGGCTTCTTTTCCTGCTGGTGAAGGCAAGGCGCCGGGAGAACCGGCAGCCTGATGGAGGGGACGGCTGCCAGGAGAAGCCTCCTCACCAGTCTGCCGTGCCCGCCGAGGAGTGGTGTGCTGTCGCTGCTTCTCGGGGTTTTGGGGAGGTCGCCAGCATGGATAATAGAAATCCCCTCTGACACCTTGAGCGAGCAGCACGTTGTCACTGTCCTCTCCCTGCCCAGGCTTTTATTTATAGGAGAAGCCTTACCCAAAATAGCTTTTTTGCTTGGCCTAAGCTCGTGGGCTGTTCCCCCGTTGCTCCCCTGTGTGTGTTGTGGGTTTTTTTTAAATATACTGATAAATTGACAACCCTCAGACCAGCCAGTGCTGTGAGGAGCAGCACTAATCTAAAATGATAACTTTGCCATTTTACTTCAGCCTTGGTGAAAAAAGAGCCGAGCTGCCTTTGCAAGTGAGATCACCCTGTCTAAATGCTGGTGGCTGGATTTTTGTTTCTCGACGAAGCGCAAGCCCAGAAACGCAGTTCATCATTTCCATGTCCCATTTTTGGGTTTACAGGCAGCATTTTGTAATGCCATATTTGGCCCAGCCTGGCTGGCCTGCCTGTCCTCGTTATCAGAAGAGGAAAATCAAGTTTCTCTCTTGGTTGGATAACGTTTTCAAATTCCAGAGTGATGTCGATTAGCAGAATTAGCAGTGGCAGGTTAACCAGCAAAAATACCCTTCCAGTTGTAAAGTGTTTGTTGCTGGCTGCTGCTCCTCCTTTCCTAACTCTAGTGGTCCCGATCCCGAACATGTCTCTGCAGCACAGGGATATTTCTCTCTTAATTCAGTGCGACTGTTTCCTTTGACATTTGATATTTACAAGGCTGGAGCCAAAATGAAAGCGAATCTGCCCATAACTCTCTGAAATGTGCCTTTCTAATTTCAACATTAATGTTTCAAAACCCAAGCTGCTGGTGGGTGTATGTTTGCTTGTTTACACACATCCTTTTTTTTTTCCCTGTGCAGTGATTCTCTGGTGAAACATTAAGAATGATACAATACCTGGAGTCTCTGGATGGATTGGTCTCCAGCTTTAAGCTTTGAATTTGACTTTTAACTCTAGTTCTTTAATTTTAAAAAGTTGCAAGTGTTCTAACTTGGTCTTATTTGATTGGAAGGGGGATGTTTATATGCAAATTATTATCGCAATAATATTATTGCGAATCTCTAGAAAAAGGCACAGTTCACAGGGTAAAAGAAGTTAGTTGGAAGGAGTCTCAGCCTTCAATCCTGACTTCGTAGTATAGGACACAGCCTCCTCAGTATGTTTTGTGTGAAAGCTTATGCTTTCCAGAAGGGCATTTGGTCTTGTCCAGTGAAGTTGCAGGCAGTGGGATAGGCTCCACCACCCTGGTGGAAGTGGTGTTCCGAAGGGTTTATGACCCTTGCTTTTCCAGGGGTCGCCTATTTATTTCTGATGCGAATTTACGAAGCTTCTGACTGCCACGTTGTGCTGTGTGTGTGCCTGCAGAGAGCCAGGAGCCTGCCGCGGCCCCGCTCCTGGAGCAGTTGCCTGTTGGGGAGGTTGTGGGGGGAGCAGGTGGCAGGAATGGTGTTTTCAGCAAATGTATTATCCCCCCAGAAAATCCTGGCTGTTAGATCTGGTCAGCAGATGTGGAGTGTCGATCGGTATCGGTGGTTGCAAGGCGAGTTGCAATATACTTTGCTAATGGAGAAAAACCTGAGGAGCAGTTCCCTGATTTACGCTTTTGGTGATGTGAAATGAAGCCTTCCGAAGCGCTTTGCTCAGCAAGCTCTTAGCAGACTGCTTCTTCCTCCCTACTTCATGCGGATTTTTCTGAAGAGGCTGTTTCTTGGCTCTGTGACTGGGTGGGCAGAGGTGGCTAAAGGGGTGTGGACCCCTTAAATGCATGTGGAGGCACAAAGCATGGAGCATGGGATCAGGGAGAGAGCAGAGCCTGCTGTAGCTCACTCCAAAGCCCTGGTGCAATTCTGTCCCCAAGTGGCTGAAAAGGTCATTTAGCGCAATTGCAAATGCTTAATTTACAATTTTTTTTTTTTCACTCTCTCAAATAGTCAAATTACCATCCTTGCTCTGATACAGGAGCTTCTGGAGGGGGCATCCCAAGAAGGATTATCAGCAGGAGGAGCGTCGGGGCCCAGGCTGTTCCTCTCCCGAAGGTCCCCAGCTGCTATTTGCACATCCTGGGGTCTGACTGCGGCTGGCATTTCCCCTGTTCAGTGGAATTTACTTTCTGTCTGGCGAGGGCAATGGTTAACATTTGCGCACCTGGGCTGCTTAAGCTGCAGAGGGGCTGGGGGATGCGGCGGAGAAGGTCAGGGGTCTCTGCTTTCCTTATGGGCAGAAGGGAGCAGAGAGAGCAGCTGATGGGTACTGCATCCTCTACCTAGGCAGTGACTAGGAGGGGAAAACCAGTGTTATGTAGCATGATGGTACCTGTGCAGCCATCTGGGCCCTGCTCTGATGTTGGGTGGTTGAAGGGTTGACTCTGGCTTTGGAGAGCTTAGACCCTCCTCAGTTTACTCTTGTGGTAGGTAGATGGATTGGTTGGGCAGCCAGGGTCTGGGCAGCGGGTACTTGGTAGGGTTTTATTGTGACAAAGGATGCTGTATTTCCACTCACATAGGTTTGCAGCATGTCCCTGGGAGGTGCATAGCCTCAGGTGGCATCTTTTCCTTTTCTAAGGCTCTTCTGCCTCCAGGTCTGGAAAACCATGGGATCCTATCCCTTTGGGGGTAGGATAACCTGCAAGCAGCACAATGGCATGGATGGAGCCTTGGTGAAGTCCATGTGGGTGGAAGGACAGATTTTTGTTTCCTTTTTTCTGCCATGTTTGATTAGGCTTTGGAAATGTCCTTCATCAAAGGCATCATGCCTAGCTGGATGGGTGCTTGGGGGGGCTAATGGCCAGGGCAGAAGGTAAGTGCTGGGAGGGCCATGATGGCTCGGTGCTTCCAGCCCCAACATCCCGTTGGGAGCTGTGGGCATGGCTGGTGAAGTGTGCTGGTCCTGCGTGCTGAGGCACGCAGCTGCGGGCAAGGGCGGTGAAAGGACCAGCTTCATCATACATAGGCTGTGATTGAGAAAGGAGCTGTGCAATTAGGAGAAGTCCCTGTGGTTTGTGTTTGAAACGAGCTCCATTAGGAAAATTTTTAAGCTCCTATTTAATCAGAAAGCCTGATGAAGAGGGAAACTGTTTGTGCAGTAGGTCTCTGCTCATGCCACATCCCCTCTTCCTGGTCCCTTTGGCGCCTTTTTTTTTTTTTTATACCCTTCAGGGATGCCAGGTCCGCTAGCCCAGAGGTGGCCAGGTTCCCATCTGCAGGCTTAGGTGCTGATACTGTGCTGCCTTGTTCTTGCTGTATCTCCTTCCTCTATGCAGGCGCTGGTGCTGGGTCTGACCCTGGTTGGTGATTGCCCTCACGGGGTCCCAAGGGAAGCCTGGCCCTGTGGCTCTCCGGAGGGGCTCTCTTAGGCACAGCGAGGAGCATGGAGGAGTCCTAAATGAAGAACAAATGAGAACCATATAGAGACAAATGGGAATCAGATTTAGGAAACAGACGAGACAACCCTTTGGAAGGGGCAGGGGGGCTGTTTGCTTTAATCAGTCTCCTTCAGTTTCAGGCAATAATAAAGCAGATTTGTTTTCTTTTACCTCCTCTTTCCCCAGCCCCCTCTCTTTCCCTCTCTTCCTCTTACATGCTGTTCCCAAAACAGCCCTGGATCTAGCAGCACCAACATTTCCTTCCTGAGCTCCCACCTTCTGCAGATGGGATTGCTGGCCAATCCAGCTGACGCCTTGTCCAGTTTTTTCACTTCTCCTTCTGTCTGGCTCTCTCTTTTGGGAGCTCGTTACTTTGAGCCAGATTGCCGTGTCTGGGCTGCTGGGGATGGATCCCTCCCACCACCAAAGGAACTTTTTGGAATTTCTGGAGTGAGTGGTGGAACAAACTCCTCCAAATCGGCTGAGGTTTTCTCTGTGGAGTCGATCTGTCCCAGCAGACACTGCTGTGTACTTCCGAGGCAGTCCCCAGGGACTGGCTGTGCTTGGAGGAAGTCAAAGTAGCTCCACTGGAGGTCTTGGGCAGTGCCTCCAAGATGCTTGAGTTATGTCCTGACATGTTCTCCTCTGGGATGTCATGGTGACTGCAAGGGAGGACCCTGCATTGCTGGTTTCCATGGACGGGTTGTTTCTCTGCAGAATTGTGCTTCCTTCCCCTTCCTCCTCTTTTTCTTTTTTTTTTCCCCCTGATCATTGTCTTGGTGCACAGCAGGTGGATCTTGGAAGGGCTGAGGCCACGTGTAGCAGTGGGTCAGTGAAGTCGAGCTTCCAAGTCCTTCCAGTTCCAAGAGTCCTAGTGGCAAGTAGTCATCTTCCCAAGCAGGGAAGCCAGACCGGAACTGGAATTAGTGGTTCCTGTGACCATCTCTGCAGCTTTTGGGCTCCTGCGGTGGACATCACGCAAGGGATAAAGTGTCTCCCACCTTGAAGGGGAAGGTGTGTCCTGCCCGCTGCTCTGTGCCCAGGTAGGGATGTCCCACCAGTGCCTTCTGTGGTTGGGCTGCTGCAGCATGTAGGGCTGTTGTGTCCTAGGCAGAGCTTTCTCATACAGTTGTTTTTCTACTTGCTGGTGGCTAGTAGAGAGACAAGGGATCCGGGATAACCTCTGGCATGTGCTGGTGGATTGCTTTCAAGTGCTCTCCTGGGTTTTGTAACCAACTTAATCTGTTTTATGTAGGAATGTCATCCTGGAGAGTTAAGTTCACCCACTCTGCTGGTGGTGAACAGCCTCCAGCATTACTCTTGGATTTCCAACTGCTTGTGCCTCACATGGAGACTTTTAAGGTCACAGAGCAATAAATGCGTTCCCAGACAGCCTGTGGGACTGTGGGTCCCCTCTCACGTTCAGGTGGTGCTGATGCAGGGTGGTGGGGTGGATTCTCCAGGGTACCCTTTCACCTCCCCCGCTCAGCAGGTCTCTTATGAACACTGCAGAATTGCACATACAATTGTAATCATTTCCCTGTGTGGCTTGGCACATCTTGTGTGTAGGCTTTGCCGATAATCCTCAATGGAGGCTGTGTCCGATCCCAGTGCGGGCACCTTAGCTGCTGGGCAAGAGCCATTCGAGACAAAGTTTGTGGTGGCTTTGCTGCCCAGGAGGGGCTGATTTATTTAATGTTTGCAAGACTACCAGAGGGCTTTCCAGTTGCAAACTGGTTTGACTTTGCTCTGAAAAGCAGAATGAAGCAAAGGAGCTGACTGTGCCTTGCAGTGGTTTTTCCAGGTCCTTGAGGCTGGCATGAGGGAAATTGCCTCCATTGCAGCACAGGGTGAGTCCCCTCCCTTGTCCAGGACAGCAGAGAATCATGGTTGTAAACCTTCACCCTGGTATGTAACTATGCTGTGGGCAGTCGACTCTCCCAGTTTGTGCAGGTGTGCTCCCCCGGCACCCATGGGTGCTTCAGCACCCTGGCCCTGGCTGCATCCTAAAGCACTCCATCCTGCTCTGTATTTCATTTTTCCATGCTTCCAGAGAGGTCTATGTGCAAGATACTTCTCACTGCTGCCAGAAAGCTTCCCTTTAATCATGCCATAGTCGTTTGTTTTTTTTTAAATTTTATTTTATTAGGAAATTCCCATTTGGTTGCTTTAAAAAGCGAGCCCTTGTGGCTGGCCCCTGGCCCACCGCTAACAGATTTGTTTGAGAAAAGGCTGCGTTGGCATCCTGCTTTATTGAACATGCCTCCTGGGAAGGCAGTTTGAATATCCTTCTGTCTCCTCGGAGCAGGGAGCTCTCAGGACTGCCTGCCGCCATGGGGATGGGGAATGCTCTCCTCTCCTTTCCCTCCCACCTCTTCCCCTTGTTCAAGCCTCCCTTTTTTTTTTTCTTTCTTTCTTTTTTTTTTTTTTTGAGGAGAGAGAGCACTATGCACGGTGCGTCCCGCTCCATGCGCCTTTTCTCTTTCCCCACGGAGTTCATCCAAAGTTCGTATCCAGACGATGAACAAAGTAGCTCAGACCTTTTCCTGACTCCTCACCCTTTGTCCTCATCACTTAGTGACAGACAGGAATCAAATGCCACAGACATGCTGACGGGACAGGGCTGTGTGAAAGTCCGAGGAGGAGGAGGAGTGGAGCAGTGCTGGGTAGATGGGGGGGGAGATTCCTGTTTAAACTCCCCCTCCCTGGGTAAAGAGCAGAGCTGCTTTTACTTTGAAGGGCAAAGGGGACGTACAGTGCTGTTTTTTTTTTTTTTTTTGGCAGAAGCCAGATAAATTTTTAGCCACAATAGATGTAGGGAAGAAGGACCGGATGGAGTTAGCCTCAGTGTTTAGCACTGGGTGTGCCTCCCGTCGGGAGCAGGGGAAGGAAGGGGCTATGGGCCGTCAGGGATCAGAGGGTTGGAGGCTGCTAGTCTGCCTGCATCACCTCTCTGGTGGACCAAAAGGCTTTGCCATAGGGAAGAGGGGGTGCACGGTCCCAGTCCCTATCCATTTATAAGGGCTGCATTGCCCTGGCTTGGTCTTCCATCTCACCAAAAAGGTGACTTGGTCTTCCATCTCACCCGGCTTCAGGGCTCCTCTCTGGGTGGTGGTGGTACCCCACTGAGGGTGCAGGAGAGTGGGGTTTAATGTCGGATGCCTCCCTGTGCCTCTGGGCAGCATGTGCAGGCTGGTTTAGCTGGGCAGCTGCTTGGGTTGGGCTTCTCGCTACTACCAAAAGCTGGGAAAGGACCATTTCCTGAGCTGGCATTCAGGGTGCTCAGGAGACTTGGTTCAACCTCTCAGGAAGGGAAAGGAGCAATTTAGCCTGTTTGTTCGTTAGCACTTGTCTAACTCATTCAGCTGTGAGAATTGCGATGACTCCTGATGGGTATTTATCCCTCTTCCAGGTGTCCTCCCCACTGTTCCCCTTCTTCCCCTTTTTTTAATGAAAAATGACAACTGGCGCATCTGGAAGTGCCAGATGAAAAGGATGGCAGCATCTCATGGCAGAGATTTTGTGGGGGCTTTTATGAAAGTTGGGTTGACTGTAGCACTCAGTTTGGCAGAGTTTGGAGGGTAAGGATCTCAAGCCTCCAGGGAGAGGAAGTCTCCACAAAAATGTATGGTGACCCTTCGCTCAGGGCTGCTCCTTAAGAGGTGCTGTGATACTGCAGAGAGATGCTGGGCCAGAGCTCTGCTTCAGCCCTGGATCTTCTTGTGATCAAATACTTCTCATCTGTCTCTGGAAAGCAAGGACCTTTCCCATGGTCTCCTAAGGGGATCCTTCTGATGCAGACCAGTGGCTGCAGCCTCCCATAATGTGTTATCTGTTAAAACCTCTGGAGCAAGCTCCTGGGATGTGGTGCAAGGCAGGGCCAGGGGCTTCGCCTGCTTGGGGCCATGCTGTGGGCAGGGAGATGTGAATATCCCTTGTGTAGGCCAGCTCTGTGCCTGGCTGTCAAGGCATGGGTATGTGATTGGGCAAGGAAAGGAAACACTGCTTTCCGAAAAGGACTTGCAAAGGAGTGTTTCCCTTTGGTCCTTAAATCCTGGGAAACACCCTGGAAGCTGTGGGTTGAGAGGAGGCTCCCTTGTGTTTGGTTTGCATGTGGAGAGACAGCTGATGGCTTAAATGAGCAAGAGCAATGTTATCTTTTCTATTGGCAGAGGAGAACCCAAATTGCTCAGCAAGTCCCAGGACTGAGCAGGGAGCTGGGGTGACCAGCTCGCCCCAAGGCACAGCAGGTTGAGTCTCTGTCCCCAGCCCTGGCTGTAGTGTCCCATGTGGCTCTGGCCACTCTCTTTGAGCCTGCTGCCGCCAGGGCTGCTTGCAGGGGTCATCTCAGAGGCGGCAGGAAGGGACTGGGGAGGTCCAGGCTTTGCCCTCTTTTGTTTGCTGATTTTTGCAGAGCTTGCTGATCTGGGCCCTGGCCAGCTTGTCTGACTCACAGGAATCATCTCACGAGTCTCCTACATTACCTGGTCCGAGTTCTTCCTGGCGTGCCGGCTCTCGCTGCCGTGCCATCACGGAGCAGCGGCCGTGAAGGGAGCTGTGCACTTGTGCAGCTTGTGTCCGCCGCAGGCTGCTGCAGCGTGTGGTGCTGGAAGGGACCAGAGCCTGCGTCTCCCCTGTCACCCTTTGCAATGCATGCTCCCTTTGCTAGTGACCATCTTTCTTGACCCCACATACGGTCTTTGCAGCGACATTTACCCTCTTTGAGAGGCATGAGAGAGATCTTGCTTGTTAAGAAGAGCAAGCTTGGTGGCTTTGGTTTTGACCTGTCCCCTGTGCTCTGTTGCTGGTAGGAGCAGTACTGAGTAGCTTGGGGGGGTCCACTTTCCTCTTGCCTGGTTGCTGTAGGGCTGCTGTGTTTCCCTTCATAAATGCAACAGGTCACACCTGGAGGAAGATTGGCAACGAGAGAGACTTTTTACCATCTACAGGCTCCTTCCAGCACTGCTAGTCTCTGGTAAATGCAGTGGGCCAGCAGGAGGTGACCATAGTCAAAACTCCATGTGCTGATGCTGCAAACCCTGAGGACCCTGTGGAGCTAAGGCTGTGAGTTGCGCTTGGAAATCCCCCATGTTGCAAGGGGAGATGTCTCCTGGAGTTCCTGGCTTGGCCAGTCCTGTTCTGAATTTTCTGCACGTGGCTTTACCTCCTCAGCCCTGCAGGGAAGCAGCTGGGGCGTGTTCCCATCCAAACCTCCTACCCCTGTGAGGTGCTTGGTTTGGCAAAGGGCTGCTGTTGCATCAGGCCAGGCTGCGCCCAGCAAATGTGGGGGGAAGGTCCCCGTGCTTTTGCAGCAGGAGCATCGCTCAGGAACAGTTTGATTCTGTGGCTCTTCTGGGAGCTTGGGGAGGTCTGTGTCTTTGTGGCTTGTTTCCGTTTGCCACATGTCAATTTCTCTCCCGTGGGTCCTAACGACTTGGCTTTCTGGCCTGTGGCTGCCAAGCTGTGTGTGATGATATGCGAGCGGTTTGCATCTTGTATTTTTGTATTTTAGTTTGCAGGTACCCGTGGAGAGCTTAAGAGAACAGGAAGGTCTTGGTTTGAAATGATCAGGGACTTGCATCCCCAGTGAGCTATGGAGCAAACCTCTCCTAAGGACTGGGGGCCCACGGACAGCCTGGCTTGGTATGGTGGCAGGGGGTGGTTTTGGGCTCTGCTGAGTGATGTTGGGGTGGCTCCTTGTTGTATAATGGGGAGCTGCTGAGGTGCCTCATCTGTCTGCTCCCCTGTGGAGAGGGGAGTCCTGGGTGCCTTGTGCAGGACTGGGTGGTGGAGCAGCAGTGTTCTTCCTTCTCGTGGAAGGGTGAAGTGAGCAGCAGGGTGCATTCCTCTGGGACAACGGCTGAGGTTTGGGTGCAGCCTGTTGCTAAAAGAGGAAGGTGATGTCCTGAAAATGCCTTGCCAGGTGACTTAGGTACTGACATTTTACTATGTTTTCAGCAGAGCTGAAGTCCCAGGACTGGTAAAATTTTGTTAGCCACTTATTTGTGGTTGTGGGGTCTTCTGTCTGTGTGGGTCCCCGTCATCAGAAGGCATTTGGGGGGTGGAGGGGCTTTGCCATCTGCCTTTATATGTTCCCTGTTGTATGTCCCAGCCTCACTGAACACAACTGTGTCCCACAAGATGTGTGATCTGTACTGAGTTCTCCTGCCATCTCCCCCTGCCTCTGTTTGCCTCCTTCATGGCGGTGCCTTTGTCAGCCCGCCAGAAGCCCACAGCGCAGCAGCCAGCCTCCCTGAAGTGCCAGTGATGCAGTGTTTGGGTCCTGGCCCCCCTCCCTGCTTCTGCCCCAGCATTTATCAGCAACCTCCCTTCCCTCCCAGCCGCCAAATTCCTTCTCCGTGCCGTCATCCTCCGGCCAGAAGCCGCCCCGTCCCCGCTCTCCCTCCCTCCGAAACCAGCCCAGAACTGCTGGGCAAACATTTCGCCTGTTGTTATTACAGTATTCCCATCTGCATACTTAGTCATAAACCCCTTTTAATTCCAGCCTTTTTCTGGGGCGGGGTTAAGAGTTCAAACCCATCATTTTTCTTTTGGGGCTGTAGGCTTACAAAAGCAGCCCGCGGCGAGATTGTTCGGGAGGATGGGGCCCGAGAGTGGGTTTAGGGGGAGGGGAAGGAGGCTATGGGGAGGGGGTTTGCACACAGGGGTTCTGGCTGTGTGGCCCCCTCTCCCCAGGGAAGGCTTTGGATGGTTTGTGTGGGGCTGGCCATAGCAGAGGGGTTGCTTTCTGCTAGTCCCCCCCTTCCTCTCCCCTTCCTGCAGCTTGCTGGGAAGCCAGAAGTGGATGGGACTGGCCCCTTTGTGGGGAGGCATTGAGTCAAGTCATGCTGCTGTTGATCTTGCCTGGTTTGCTGGGGTCTCTGGATAATGGAGCACTGAAAGCCAAAGAGGAGCGTTCCCAAATGTGCAGGGTGGGAAGCAGCTCTGGTTCTGGGTGAAGGCTCCTCCAGGAGAGCCCCTCAGACACAATGCGATGCTGCTGATGCTTTAGTGATGCAAAGGATGCTGTTGCACTCCCTTCGCCTAGCTCACCATGTCCTTACTCACTGTGCCCTCCTCGCTTAGGATGGTGAGGGTCCTGTACTCACCTCCCACCCTCTATGGGCCTCCCTAGGGCTGGATGAACCCAGATATCTCTGCATTTCTCCCTGAAAACTTTGGGGGATCTTGCTTGTGAGCATGCCTGGACTTGGTTGGTGATTGTAGTAATTTTTCCCTTCTCCTGTTTGGAGCCTGGCTGCTTTCAATTCCCTGTGTGGCAAGGGTTCCTGGATGCTGGCACTTCTTATGAGCTCAATGCCTCCCCATCATGAAGTCTTCCTGCGCTCTGTCTGCTTTCCTGTGACCTGGGTGGTGTGGGCAAGGCAGCGGGGCAGGGGGCTCACAGGGGCAATGCTTAATTCCTGTGCAAGGTTTGGTGCCTGCATCCTGCCTCTGCTGTGGAGCCCTCGGACCAGATGGTGAACTGGGTCCAGTGAGAGATGCTCCCCTCCTCCCTCTTGCCTATTGCGGATGCTACATGGCATCCCCGCAAGATGAGGTACGGACTGGTTGTTGTTTATGGGCTTGAGAAGCATTGGGATCTTCGTGGCTGTAAGCAAGGTAAAGTCTCTTTTTTATCACACCCCCACCCCAAATTAAAAGGTCTCGAGGAGGAAAAGAAATAATAATATGTATTTGGGTTGACAGAAATGTTGTACAAATTTGTGCAGCTCAATTTCCCAACATGTTTCAGTAAAGAAGACTCTCTTGCTTTGCTTTTGGGAAGTGTAAAATAGATGGAAATGTCTCATATTTACATTTTTGAAATTAAGCTTTTGCCTTTTTTATTACAAGTATTTCTCTGAAATTTGGCTTCAGTTTTGTATAACAAATATCTTAATGACAAATCCACTTCTCCAGTGATGCTAATTAAAAAAAATAATCCTGAAAGAGCAGGTATTTGGGCAAATCTCAAATTACTCAAAAGCAGGAATGCCAAAGTGAAGTTTGTAGGAACAACCTCCAGTTCTCTACCAGCGTATCCTGCCATTCGATCTGTAGTTTCACAATCACACAGTGTTACTCCATTTTAACTGAGGGCTGGAATATCACATGTAGGGATTTTTCCCCCTGGTTTTCTTAGATGCATGGACTGAGGGTTTTGCGCCACTATGGATTTTGTACAGCCACAGGAAAATGATCTCAACAACATGCTCAATGCTTTTAGCAGATCAGGTAGAGGTTTTCTTAAAAGCTTGCCCCTGTGTAGGTGGGCACCATGATCTTGCAGGCGGATGGAGTTGCAGGGCTGTCCTAGGCAGGATGAGTGGTCTGAATTTACATCTAAATTACCTTTACTGTGTGATCCCATGAATTGCCTTGAGAGCTGCACTTCTAGATGGAGGATTTCTTTTTTTTCCTATGTGGATGCTGGATGGTTATTAAGAAGCTGCAGAGGGAAGGGAGCTTGTCACACAAGAAATTTGGGTTCAGTCCCCAGTAAACTCTGAGGCATTCATCCTTCTGGCCCAAAGGTGATGTGATAAAGAGCGTGCACGCATTACACCTGCGCTTGGCTGCTTGCAAAACCACGGGTGGAAGGGGAAGGGCCCCGCTCTGAGCAAAAGTGGCTTGTGAGCCTTTCTGCACGCCTCTGCCCCGGGGAGCGGGTGGAGCTGGAGGGCTTGCGAGGGCTTTTTCCAGCTGCGAGCACGCCCGGGATTGTGCGCTCGGAGCGCAGGGCTCTGCCTACCTGCCCTCTGCGTGCTTGGCAAGCCACGGCTTGCAAGGCACGGCGGGTCCTGCGAGCCTCCCCACAGCCTCCCCCTCCTGCTCTTGGAGGGGAGTGGGGTGAGTGGCGGCCAGCCACCCGCTCGCCTTGCCTTTCTCAAGGGGTGCTGCTCTCTTCCCCCCAAACTCCTCTCTCCCTGCATGGAGTTTTGGAAAGGAGTTTTCCACTGCCTCCAATGGGGAGAGAGGGTGACTTGAGGTTTGCTGGCTGCTCGGAGATGCCCAAGCAGAGGCTTTGTGAAGCGCGCACAGTGTTCATTAGACCTGTTGAGCAGGAAGCTTACATCTCGGAAAAGGACTGGTTGGTGTGGGGCAGGAGAGCAGGGCTCAGCTGTCATGCGGGAGCCAGCAGAGGTGTAGGTTTGGTTTCTGGGCACAGTCGCTGAGTGATGCTGGGCAGGTCACTCCGCTTCCTTACTGGCCTGCCTACGTGGCAGTGACATCTGTATCTGCAGATCTTATGGCTCTTTGATGGATTAAAGCAGCTTGGGTTGTTCCAGGGAAGGGTTGTTGCCTGTTGTCCTCTGCCTGCAGCCTCGCGTTGTGCAGTGAGGGTCTGGCTGGATGGTGTGAGTCACACGCCTTTACTGGCAGGGACTGGGAGGGATATCGAGCCAAAGATGAGCACTGGTGGAGTTAGTTTTGAGTTTTCTTTTGGGAAATAGAGACCACTGATCTCAGAAGCATTTGAAACCTTTCACCACTTTCATATCTCCATCCTTAGGATTTGGGTATTTGCAGGTGTTGCTCATCTAGGGTGCCAGGGCTGTGGATTGCATCACCATCTCCTACCTCCCCGCATAGAGCTGCCCCCAGAAAGAACTCGTGCATGGAAAGGCACTGGGGCTATGTGACCTGTGTTTGAAGATTCCATTAAATCAGGATGAGTTTTGTGCGTTTGTATGCAGTTTCACATTCTTCTGCAAACGGGGGCCGAGACTGCCCCAGGAGTTGGAAACGTGGAATATACACGCTCCTCCTCTTCCCGTCTCTTTCTATTTTTTGTGTTGTGAGAGAGCTTGTGAGATTTCTCCCCTCTCCACGCTCACCTGTGCCTTTTGCCTTTCTGCTGCCCAGTGCCTTAATTACAGCTGACGAAACGGTGTGCCAGTAAATCTTGGGAGAGGTTGCCCCTGTCACATGTCAGCCCTGGGACAGGGGGACGCACTGTCTCTGCTCCCCTCCTGACCACCAGCACGTTTCCATCGCAGCTCCTTCAGGCTCTCTCTCCCTCTCTTCTTAACGTGCTGCTTGGGTAATTGTTGGCTGTTTGTCCGCTAATGATTATAAATTAGCGGCCAAGTGTATAAAAAGTTAATGAAGTTCTGTCGGTGGAACCATTACGCCTTCCCAGGCTGGCACGTACAGGTCGGCCGAGCCGGTAAGAAAAGCCAGACACCGAGTCCGGCCTTTCAAGAGATCAGGTTTCAGCTCGCTTGCTCTTTCCTGCTGCGTTTTTTTTCTTGCTGGATGGAGCCAAAGTTGAGCGCTGGGAATGCCAAAAGGTAGCAGGTGATATTTTCTCTGCTAGGGAGTGCAAAACTGCCAGCAGGCTTGCATGCCCCCACACCTTCGCTGATTTCCAGCCCCTCTTGTTCCACTGGACCGAGCACATTAGCCACTTGTCCCCTTCCTGGCTGTTTCAGGCCTGGGGTCTGAGGATTCCCCAGACTCCTCAGTTCTGGCCTGTAGCAGCTTTTCTTCTCTATTTGGTGGTCTTGGTTGGAAAACAAACATTTCAGACCCCTTTAGCTGCCTTTCCTCTTGAACATCTGACCATGATGGGGCAAGAACAGCTTCTTCCATTGCAGTGCTTGTGGGCAAGGTGTAGGAAGGGTGTTGGAAGAGACAGCATGATCCTACAGGTATAAATCTTCCTCCTTATAAACCTTCCACCTTTTTTTTTTTTTTCCCTCCCCCCATCACTCAGAACTTGGCAGGACTCTGTGCCCTGGTGTTTCTCCAGGTGGAGGCAGGTTTGGCTTACTAAAATGAGCTGAGTGGCTCAGGGGAGAGGAAAAAAAAAAAGCTGATGGAGAAGAAAGAAGGTGTACTCCTCGCTGCATGTGTGGGTGAGATTTTTGGAGGTGCCTCTCAGGCTCTGGCATCCCTGCTCTCTGAAAGAGCTGTGGAAACTTGGCAGTGGGGCTGTCTTGTGTCATCCTCATGAAAATTCAGTCAAATTGGGAGCAGATACCCGTCTGCTCGGCAGGTCTCTGAGGAGCCCATGTGACACTTTGGCAGCCAAACCCTGGAGAGTAGTTCACAGCCCCAGGGTGCTGCAGGCTGGTTGTCCCCTCCAGCCTTCCTTGGTGGAGACTTTTCGTGAGCAGCAGCTACTGTGGAGCAGGAACAGCAGGGAAGACACAGCTTGTAGGAAGCTTCTGGGAGACAGGACAAGGTCTGCAGGGAGAGACCATAGGATGCTGCCAGCCAGTGCCTGGTTTGGGATGACCCAACAGCCTGGCTATGCCATGCAGTGCTTGAGTGCCCTGTAGAAGGTGCCATCTTTTCTACCAGACTCAGTTTTTTTTCCCTAGATGGGATTATCTGTGCTCTCATGGCGTTTTTCCCGAGTTTAAGGGTGTGAACACTAGTCTCCTGGCCTTCTTCCAGGCTGAACAATTGCTTTCGGCATCCCTTATTTCCCCCCCCCCCCCGCTGTTGGGTTGTGCTCCTTCCTGGGGCTGGTGCAGGCTCCCTCTTCCTCCAAGGAAGGTGCTTACAAGGGTGCTGGGAGGATGGCAGGAGGAGCACAAGCCTTGCCGGACCTCCAGGATGTCTTTCAGGGTGGGCTGGATCTGCCAGCCAAGCTGGCTGTCTGGGTAGCCCGTGCTGGGGGGAGGCAGACCGCTTGAAGTCAGCGGGAGCCTTCCCTTTGATTTGACTGAGGCTCAGATCAGCCCCTGGATTTTGGGAAGAGCTCAGTGAATCTCCGTGTCCAGCTGCTGGTGTGGGGATTAACACTGGGAGGTGTGGGTGAAAGCTGGAGCTGTGAGCGGTGTGACGGGGGCCTGGTGGCCTTGGGCACGTGGTAGGGATTATGGGCAGATGTCCTCCCTGCTGCCTGCAGCCCTGGTCCCAGCCGTGCTTTTGGAGATGGGATGGGGGGTTTTGGGGTCTGTACATCCCTGCCTCCACAGAGGAGGAAGAAACCCCTGTCATGTGTGAAGGAGGGGGGTTTTGAGTGCGAACTGCTTGCTGGTGACCCCATGGAGGAGACGACAGCCGCTCGCCACTGGGGATCTGCCCTGTGCAAGCTGCTGGTGATGAGGAGAGGAGGCTGGGGAGGGTCCCCAGCCCCTGTTCTGGAGGCTGATGCCTGCCTCTGCCCTGCCCGGGGCTGGTTTTCGGGGGCGCAGGCATTCCAGGAATTTGTGAGGAATTAGGGGGCGGGCAGGGAAGAGCGGGAAGACTCCTGCAACACGAACCATCTGGCCTCCTCGGTCTCTCCGCGCGGCAGTGTCTGGGATAAAGGAACTGATCGAAAACAGACATTGTTTGAGACAATAAAACCGTATTACACGTTAATGAGAAAATACATTTGAGAGCCGAGGGCCTGGGGCAAGCTGGGTGTTCTCCTCCCGACCCGTGCATGGCTGGGTGCTGTGCTGCCCGCAGGCAGCGGCAGCTACTTTTCTCTCTGCTGTGGGTTCGCTCAGCGAGCCAAGGTGCTGCCTGCAAGCATGGTTTGGGCAAGGCACGCTTTGCTGGGGTGTATGCCCCTCTTCCCCCATCGCGTGGCGGAAGAAAGCGTGATCCCAGCAGGGGGGAGGCAGAAAGGAACCCTGCCCTCTACTGTGCATGGCCCAGGAGGGGCTTGCTCCAGTTTGCGGGGGGGG
>JAOTQQ010000004.1:3081918-3161532 GCA_026546715.1 Gallinago undulata
TTTTTGCCCCCCCCCCCCCCCCCCCCCACTTCATTCCCACTTGCACACTCAGCCCTGGGAGCCTGTGGGGCCTCAGGCTTGTGGAGCTCCCTGCTCCCAGTGAATAGAGCGGGTTAGGGCCTGTTCCCTGGCTGACGGGTGAGTGGCACAGCCCGCCTCCCATCCGCCCGGCACAGCATTCATTCCCTGAGCTGCCGCGGGAGAGCCCTGCGGCCTGTGCCTGGCCCTGCTGAACCCATGGCCTCGAGGACCGTAACGCCGTGCATTGCTGATGCTGCTTATCAGATCCTGTGGGCCCTGATTTCCTTCCCTCTCCTCATCAGCTCATACCTAGCCCCACGGGGTGGGCAGACACTCTCTGCCTCTTCTCTGGCAGGGTGGCCATGGCTTTGTAGAGCCCTTTCTGGCTCCCCTCTTTGCTCTTTGGGTCCTGGCATTCCACTGTTTCTTCTTCCTGGAGCTGGGTGTCTGCACGTTCTTTGCTTCACGTCCCCTCCTGCAAGAGAGTTGGGTGCCTTTGAGAAGAAATCCAGGGTGTATCTTCACCTGGAAAATGTTATTGACTCATCCAGGCTTAAAGTCAGGTTGTAGTGATCCTACAGCTGGACTTTCAGGCTTCCTGGCACCCTGCTTTTTTCTATGGGGCTGACCTTTCCCAAGGGATCTGGGGGAGCAGACAGCTCTGGATCCTAGTAATGGCAGAAGTTTTTAAGTAAGGGAGAAGTAGTGGTTTAGAAGGTGGGGATGGGGAAGCAAAGGGGCTCTGGGGGGGACACGTCTGGAGTCTGATCTTTCTTCACCTCAGGCAGGAGCAGGGAGCTGACAGTCCATGACAAAGGCCCCTTTTCTTCTCTGGGCTGGTGTTTTCATAGTGTTGGGTTACATCGCCCTTGCTTTTGGGGGTGGGTGGGAAGGGGGCATTGATAGAACCTGACACAGCCTACATGATGTAATGTTATTTTTTCGGTACCGAAACGAGGCAATTTTTCACTTGAAGTCAGCAGAATTTATGTTGAGCCCTGCTGGAAGGAGGGAACCTGGGCCTGGGGGTACAGGATGGGGTCTCCAACCCGACCCTACATACCCCAGCTCTCCCTCCAGCCCTGCCACAAACCCTGCTGCCTGCACGGAGGTAACAAGCACATCACCCTTGGACCCTTACCCCTTCCCCCTACCCCTCGCCTCGTGCTTGAACTGAAATATTTTAATTAAAACGGATTCTGTTGGGAGCATTGAGCCAGGAAAGCCCGCTGCAGACCCTGCTTTCAGTGTTCGGGCCCTCAACATCTGTTTCCTATTGAAAGCTCTTTGGAAAGGAGAGCTGGCCCCTCCTCCCGTCCCCAGTTTCAGTCCATTTGGAGACCAACGCACAGCCTGGCTTTCCAGGGGCTTGTCCTCCCCCCAGCTCAGCCTAGTTGAAGTTTTGGTCAAATAAAAATAAACAAATGAAGTTGATTGCAGGCAGCAGGGAGGCTCACATCTCATTGCATGCATGGGGCTTTATCAACGTGATGCCCCCCAGAGTGGCTGGGGAGTGAGGATGGGGTCTTTGCCACTTACCCAGCAAGGAGGGTGAAAAATTATTAGCCTTGCTGGTGGTGATGTGCACAGGAAAAGCTGTTTGTGTCCTATAAAGAAAAGCTCTGCCTGTTCTTCTGGCTGGGAGCAAATGATGCTAACGGTTCAAGCCCGAGTCACAGTTTGCAGCTCAGCCATTAGCATCTGCTCTGCTTTCTGTCATGCTCTTTTCATCCAGGATGGTCCAAGGGGTGGGGAGGTCCAGGTTGCCTTGGGTAGTTGCAGTCTGGGTGGGAGGATGTTTGGAAAAGCAATCCTAAGTGGATGGAGTGGTTGGTTGTGGGCTCTGTTGGGATGAGGCCTCTTGTTCCACAAGGGCGCCATTGTGATCTTCCAGCAACACATCAGTGTGTTAAAATTGTTGGTATTTTGGGAGAGGCAGCTCCCATGAAAAAATGTGACTCTGACTTGTGGGAAAGCTGGGGCATGTAGAGGAAGGAGTGCTGGACCTGCATGAGGAGGAGGGGACATGATGTGTTATCAGTGACCATCAGATCTGGCCCATCTGTAGCTTGGAAAAGCTAGAGCGTGGACCACCTCGTGCCGGACTGGCTGGGGAAGGCTGAGGCACGTTGATCTGGCTAGGAAAGGCAGCGTTTTACTCAGTTTGTTGAGATCTGGTAGACTCATGCAGCATGAGAAGGAAGAAGACCCATAAAGGCTTTTTCACTACAAAGGTAGAGTTGTTGATGTGTCTGTAATACTTCCTGGCTGGTGGTACAATAGATTTACAGGTTAAAGGCAGTCTGCGGTGGCAAGCACTCTCCAGGTGATAAAAAGTGGATTTGAGGATGTGACTTTAGGATTTGAACAGATTCGTTGCTGTTGAGGCTGTTTGCTTTAGTTATTTAAATCTGGCTGGTTTGCAGTCTGGAGTCTTTTCCTCTTCTCTTTGACCCCCCTTCAGTTTCCCAAGCAAATACACCCTGGATTTGGTCCCATGAGAGCTGTCATGAGCTCCTCTCTCTGAAGGAGTTGCACCCCTCATGAGATAATGCTGTGTCCCCAGCCCAGGCAGACTGGTGGGTGGTGGGGTTGAGCAGAGGGATGGGAGATGGGTGGGTCGGAGAAGGGAGGTCAGGGGACCAAGTTTCCAGGAAGGTCGCTGTGCTGCTAGCATTTGCTGTGGAAAGCCGGGGGTTGCAGCCATGTCCAGATGTGGAGAGGTCAACCCAGCGCCCTCCTGCACGGGGAGGGGAGAGGTTCCTCTCTGGCCATTTTAACAGAGCGCTGCCGCCATTTGGGAGTGCAGCAGGGAGTGGGAAGAAGATGGAGCATGGGTGGGTGGAGGGGTAAAGGAGGTTGAAAAACTACAAGGAGAAATATAAACCTGTGTAGCTTGTGAGAGCTGATTCTCACCACATTAAAGGGTTTAAAAGAAGGTTGTTTCTCTTCCCTTTCCTGGAACTTTTTCCTGACCCCTTTCAAATTGAAAAGCTTTATCAAGTGTTAGTGGCTTTTCTTTTTTGTGATTGTTGCTTTTGGCTTGAAAGGCAGGAAGCAAACAAAAGCGGTGTGTGCTGCGCTGGCTGCCGTAACCCCTCTCCCCAAAACAGTGGATGCTTTCCAGTGTCCATATTTCAATGCAGTGTTATGGTTTGGGTGGCAGGGAAGGGAGGCTGCTCAGCTGTGAATGAATACATCTGCTTGGTTAGGGAGACCTCCTAGTCCTGCTCTGAGGTGTTGCTGGCCTCCTTGGAACATGCCTGGGTGATGGTGGTTCCTGGTTGTGTGGTGACTTAAGAAGGGAGATTTGGCTAAAATGGTGATGCGATGAGCAGGTCTTGATTTCCTGGTCTCCTTCCATCTCCTGGCTCAGGTTAGGCCTGTGTGGTCACCTGTGTGACCATCCTGCTGGCAAGAGATGAGGTGTGGACACCCTGTGATTTGTCCAGATAGGGGTGATGGGGAATTAAGCCCCTTATCCAGGATTCCTGTTCCTGTAGGTTACCAAACCATCCTGCACTCTCCTGCCCTGTGTTTCATGTTCCTGGTGATAGTTTCCTGGCTGCGATGCTCCTCTGGTGTCAGGACCAGCTGCTGTGCGAAGATGCACGCATGTGCGGGACACAGAGGTTGTGTGTATGAATGAGTAAAGTCTCCTCACGGAAGAGGAATTTTTTGATGAAGAGTCGCAAAATCATCCATCTTCCCCCTGTTGTTTTGGCAGCAGTGTCACCCATGAGGATGTGTCCTACCCGTTTCTTAGGGGTATTTCTTCAGATGTGTGTGCAAAAAGCCCCTGGGTGCCTTTGCTGACCTTGTTTTATGCTGTGGTGTTGGTGTTTGCTCTCAGCAGCTGAAGAAGAGCTCTTGTTTTTTTCCTCTCCCCTACCTTTTATTAACATATGGACAAAGATAACTGCGTATGTGAGTTGTTTTCACTTGCTTTGATGTCCTTGCAGCCTTAATGAAAAGATCATTTCTAACGTGCAGGAGCAGTGGCCTGGACTGCAGTGGGGTTCACTCCCCACCTCTCCCCAGACAGCGAGCAGCGTGTTGGGAACAAACTGCAAACTTGGCGCAGGCAGGGGGAGCGTAAGTGAAAGCTAATTGGAAGCAGCCCTGACTTGCACTCTGCTGGAGCTATTTACAATATCTTTCATGCGGTGACTTATTGAGTTATTCGCTCAAAGGAAAAAAAAAAGTCTCTGCTTATTTATAGCAACGGTGGTAACCACTGATACATGAGCTGGCTTGGACGTGGAAGCATCTGTCCTGGTCAAACCTTTGGCTATTAATTCACATCCTTCACCCCCCAGCCCTGGATGCAGTGAAGCACATATGTGATTGTTGCCGTCTGGGGGGTTGCATTTGGGTACTGGAGACCTTTCAGACCTTTCTCTTACATTCCCGACCGAGGTCCCATATCATTTTACCATCCTGGGCTGCTGACTCTAACACCCTTGGTCTCCTGCTGGGTAATGCCTGTTGGGTAGTGGTTTTTCATGGTTGGTTCAACTGGCGTGGTTGCTCAATGTTGTGTAGCTGGCTGGGTGAGGGTGGTGCCTGGCATTGCATCGGACCAATTTTATCTGGGGGCTGGGAAGAGGGAGCATTCAACATCGGTTTGGGAAGAGGGAGGAACATGTGTGTGTCTTGCACTGGGTTTTGAGTGCAGGGTGTCCTCGTGTGGAGCAGGGCTGGCCCAAGCAGGTGTGAAGGGTGTCTCAGGGTCAATCAAACAGGAAGGGTCCAAGTGGGGACACAGGTCTGTGCCATGGCTGAAGTCTTGTGTGGACCCTGGCCATCGCTGCCATTTTAGCTAGGCCTCTGACTGTATGCTCAAGTCTGTAATCCTGACTCATCCCTGATCTGCACTGTATCCAGATCATGGGAATGTTATTTTAGTCTGGGGAAGACGCGTGGTGTATGTGAACTATCTGCCTGCCTGAAAATGCTTGTTCCACCTTCTACATCACCCTGGTTTCCCAGCGATTGGCTTCTGCCCCTGCCTCCCGCTGATCTTGTTGTTATTTTTTTTTGAGCCTGGCACTGATGCTTTTGATGTTCCCAGCCTCCTATCTCTGCACGGCTCCTGCAGTACCAGCCCCGTGCCTTTCATTACTGCGTTAACAAACTCGAGTCGTGCCTAACGAGGACGCCTCATACGTTATGCTAATGATCAAGAGACATGTTAATGATATTTTAGAAGCCTAATTAGTGGAATATATAACTATATGCAATTTGGTAATGGACTGTGACAAGAAGTTGTTAAAAGGGGGCTTGACAAATCCAGTTGCATGTGGCCTCAGACAAACAGTTGCTGAGAATAGATGAAGAGAAGCGGGGTCTCTGCGTGCATGTATGTGCTTGCGTCTCGCCTCCCCATGCTAAAGGGTGTGTTTTTTTGGCGCCTGCGCTCATCAGCCTGACTGACACAAGCTGGTTTTTTGGCTCTAAATTTTCTATTCTGCTTCTTGAACTGACGTGACCAAAGCTTCAATTTATGGGCACAGTAATTTTCTCTCTCCATCTGTCGATATCTGCACGCATATGTATAAAACACAGTCAGTCTGTCTGCACGGGGAAGGCTGCGCTGCGTATGACCAGAGCTGGGGTGGACCTGCTGTTATCCACTGCTTGGGAAGAAACAGAGTTGTCAGAGCAGCACCGGGTCTCTTTTGAGCTGTGTATGTCCCCCGAACATCTCTCTTATTGGCGGCTCTTCCCAAGATAGATGCACAGCCGTGCTTGAGCATGCACAACTTCTCATCTATGGGAGAGGACCAGAAATTGTGCAGGACTTCTGTCAAGCAGATCCTGAAAACACCACCTTAAATGTGAAAGTTACCAGGAGGTGGGCTCCTTGGCGCCTGTTTCTCTTCCCTGAACAATGGAGAGAGCAGTCTGGCTATAGATAACTCCCCATGAGCAATTGCAGATACTTCTCAGGGTTTGGTTTTGTTTTTTTTTTTTTTTTGGTTGACATGCTTTGTGCAAGGCTTGAAAGCTGGTTGCCTGGTTCCAGGCCAGGGCTGAGTGTTTGGAAATCTGACCTCCTGTCTTAGCTGGGCCAAGAGTAGTTTGAGCGTTAAAAAAACAGGCTGGACATGGGTTTGAAGAAGTGCCAGCTGGATGGTGTGATTTTTGTAGCCAGCACCTCTGATGATTCGACTCCATGGCCCATCCAGTGGGGATGATGTTAACAACACAAATCTGTGTCTTGTGCTTCAAGTCATGGATAGGAGCAGAGATGACCTGCTAAAACACCAGGATTGTTTGTTATCCATCCCATCTCAGACTTCCTGAGGTGAGGTAGACTGCTGCTTTGTGTGTCTGACATCTCTTCTGCTTATTAGAAGAGGAGCCTTCTTCTGGCATCCCATGGGAGAGGAGAAACCTGGTTTTTCTTCCAGGCTCTACTTCATCACTGCTGCATGACCTGGGGCAACTTGTGTTGCTGCAGTGCTGGAACCTCTCATGTGGGGATAAGTTGACTGTCCTTCTCTGACAGCAACTGAAAATAAGATAAAGAGTGGGGGCGAAGGGTTAACAGTATTAATTCCCATTGCTTATGAAGCAGTACCAATTATTAGATCTTATTTCTTGATATCAAGCTTAATCTTTGTCCATCCTTAATGACTTCCCAGTTTTCCCAGCTGTATCCTGAGAGCTGCACCATTTATGCCTCTTCATATGTATGACTTCAGTACCTGCCCTAAAATCAAGACTTTAATAAGATTAAATTCCCATTCAAACTTCCACTTTCTTATTATATGAATATTCTCATAATACCTCTCTCTGTGAAGGAGGCACTGAATTGAAGGGATGGGGGAAAATGTATGTGGCCTTTTAAAGGGTTTCTAAGTGGAGGGCTGGGTGAGAGGAGTGGGATTAGATGGTCCTGTTTGGTGTGGAGATGTGCTTCCATCCCAGGTGTCTCTCTGGACTGCATGGGCATCTGTGGTCCTGAGGACCCTGCCTGTTCCAGCTGGGAGGAGAGACGGATCTGTGATTGGGAGCTGACTCCAAGGCAGCTTGCTGTCACTGGCTCTGCCTCAAATATCTGAATCGGGCATTTGCAACTGCTTTGAAGCTTGGAAAACTTTCATCCTGTTGATTTTTCTCCTCCCTTTAAATATTTTTTTTTAAGACGTTAAATTTCTTTTACTTATTTGGTGATGTTTTTTTTTTTCCCCCTTGCTAATAACTAAATTATAATGAGGCTTCCATTGGGAATTAAGAATATAAAAAAAAACCACATAAAAACCCCTGCAGAAATTATCTCCCCCCCCCCTCTTTTTTTTTTTTCTTTCCAGTGCAATCCGTTCTGCATAATAGCTCTTTGTCTCGCTGGCAGATAGGCACGGGGGAGGCCAGGAATCGGCGGTGAGGCGGTGGTGGCATACAGAAGAGTTTCATGCCATCCTTGGCCAAATGGCACAAAGTTCCCTTTGAGGGGTGATTGCAAACTGTGCACCCCCAAGCTCCAGGCAGCGTGTGGGCTTCCTGCCCGGGTACCGCCCTGCCTAGTTTGTGCTGGGGCTCAGATGAGCTCACCTCATCCAGCATCCCTGCTGTGACACAGGTATAATAAAGCAGGAGAATCTTTACACTCTGCGATTTCATTCCACGGATCAAAGATCAAAGCTGAGGAATACACAGTGATCATAAAATTAACTGCTTTTTCAATTTTACAATGCTTTCAGTGATAAAGAATCATATAAATTTAATATTAATTAAACACTTAGCTTTTAACCTCCTCCTGCATCTACTTTTGGCTCCTTGTTGGGGAAAAATTAATTGGGCATCTTAAATCTTGCGTTACTAAATGCTTTGACAGGGGGTTTCAAAAGCACTTAGAACTTGAACAAAATGTATTTGCACCATTCGTCCTTCCACTCACCTAATTGAAAATCTTAGAGGGGAAAGGGAGGGGGCAGAGGAGAAGATAGAAAAAGGTACCATTTTATGGGTTTGTTTCTTAAAAGGGGAAAAAAGGGGGGGAAGGAAAAAGGCATAACTTATAGCTGCTCTTATGGTCTCGGCTTTAATTCAATCCCCGTCACGCTTAACACCTTGCAAAATGGAAGCGATTGATCTTCTATTACAGATGGCCTATTGATCGGGAGCTGGGGTGCTGGTGGCACACTGCTGCTCGCTCCCGTGGCGTGATCGTCTCACGTGTTTCCCTCTATCTCCAAATTCTGCTCCGAGAAAGACCTGTCTGCCTTGTGCATTGGTTGTGTAGGGAAGATGTAAACATCAGTGCACGTCTCTCCCTGCCTACCGGTATGGTAATGTATATTATTAGCTTCCCAACCATTGAAACGCAGCTGCCTTTGGGGTAGAGCCCAGCAAGCGGCTTTTTAGTGGCAAACAGCAACACTTCATGAATGTGCAAGGAAGGAATTGCAAAATACTACCGTCATGATCCAAACCGGAAAGATTCAGTGGGAGGAAAGCTCTTGGAAATCAGTAATGTTGCAAAAGACCTAAGGAGCACAGCGGAGAGCAAATTAGATGTGTTATTTGCAGTGTGGTTTGGCAAAAAGGGTAGCAGTGGGCTTTCTGGGCTGCAGAGGCCACACTTGATAGAGCAGGAGAGATCTTAGTTCCTTTTCCTAACTGGGTATGGCATGTGTCTCCAGACATCTTATTAATGCAACGATAGTGGTGAAATAAAGGGAGTTGCAGGAACTCCAGATGCATGGGATTGGAGCTAGGGAGTTATGGAGATAAATTCTCCCTTTGTGGTGGAATCTCGTTAATTTCCATGGCAGACCAGGTAACCCACCAGCAGCCACTCTCCAAGGGGATGTTAAGTGCTAGCACGTGGTAGGAAATACCTGGACTGAGAGAAACTTAAGAAAATAAATGAATGAGCGACTCTAGGATGTAAGGAGTAGAAGCTCGTTAGATGAACGGCATTTTACCTATTTGTACTGTTTCTTTGCACAGCACTGAAGTTTCATAGTGTCTTTAGTAAATGCAAAGGAGTAATAGCAGCAGAAGACTTCCTACAGGCTTGTGATTTTGGCTGCAAATTACAGAGAGCAGGTCTTTCCAAGTGTGTGTTAATGGGGTTACGCAAGCAGCACATGGATAGCTTGATGGTGAGCCCAGCAAATTAGAGGCACCCCTAAACCAGGTATGTAGGGTCGACGTGGTCCACGGCTAAACTTCTGGAATGGGATTTTTGAGCAGTGTGGAACTAATGATTGATTGGTTGGTCTTCTATTTGGGATTCTTGATCTGAGTTTGAATTCAGGCTTTCTTGTCGATTTTGGGGGTGGTTAAAGAATTTTTTTCCAAAAAATAAGCTTGTTTTTGCCAAGTTTAGGGAGCAAATATTGCCACATTTCTTCTCCCTGGATGAATTTATGAGGGCTCTCAGATGGTGAGGAACTGTTAAATGGGTATCACAGAGCTGTCCCCAGACTAGGAACTGGGTGCTGAAATTCAGGATGGACAAGGGATGAGTTGAAAAGTAAGACCAGAAGCAGGGTCTAAATAGCATTGCTTGGATTATACTGCAGGGGGCAAAAGCTGTAAGGGGCTGGAGGGATTTTGCAGTATGCTGTGTGGATGGCACTATTTTACATACCTCCTCTTCTATTTTGAGCTCCCGATTGTTTGAAGGGTTCTTTTTAAACTGGGGAAATTGGGGGAAGCAGGCTAACCTTGTGCAGCTCATCATGGACAAATTCCAGGAGGCTGTTCTGTTGGTTTGGTTTCTTCTTCTTTTTTTTTTTTTATTTTTAATTTCTTTGAGGGTTTCCCCCTCCCATTCATGGAAGGTTGACCACTTACATTTTAAGGACTAATCCTTTAAAGGACCAGTGTAACAAAATGCCTGAAGTGGGCAAGGCTCTTTGCCTTCAGGTGTGTAGATAAATCCCAGGCTCTGCATATTTTTGTTTTGGGACTCAGTCCTTACTTGCAGACCGATTCTTGGTTTGTTTAATAAATGTGTTGCAAGTCAGGATGTGTTTTCAACCAGGACTAGATGAAGAATGTGCCAGTATCCAAAGACACCTCTGAAGTTTGGTACCAAGCATCCCATGTCACCATGGGCAGTTGCTTGCTTCTGTCTTCCTCCTAAAAACTCCCAGTGCTGGGCTAGAGGCTGGCAGTTGCTTAAATAAAAGGCTTAGGTTAGCCCAGCTCTCTGTATGCAGCTGTGGAAATGCTTTGATACAGCTTGTCCTCCAGGATCCATAAGAACAGTCATTGAGAAACAGCATTACACCAGCGAGGGTTTTCTAAGTAGTCCTTTGTGCTTCAGAGTGTAAGATAACGTTAAGGGGAGGACACCGCGTGGTGTTGCTCGCCCGCCGTCCCCACCAGCAGCAATAATGAGCAGAGGGAAAGTTCTGCTCTGCTTCCTTCTCCCCGAAGGCTCCATTTTTAAAGGTTTCCATTTCCTTAGGATTGCCAGCAGCGGAGGAAGGTCTCGCAGGTGACAGAGTGCCTTCGAGGCCTGGATGGAGACCCTGCTGACCTCTGCTGTGGTATAGAGAACATAGAGGGACTTGGCACGATGGCACAGCTTGTGCTGGAGCTTTGCACAGTTGGAGGGGTGATGCTGTGAAAAAGGTGGGGGGTTTGTTGAGACCTCAGAAGATACTGGGAGGGATCAGCAGTGGGCTTAAACCAGGGTATTCCTGCTGATGATGGAGGAGCTTTTGGTTTTTGTGCCTGCAGCTGTGTGGAGGGCAGCGACCACAGAACTGCTGGTTTGGTTTGCATTCAAACCCCTTTGGTAATGTTCCTGGGTTGCCCAAGTCTTGCTCTTGGGATAAGATGAGAGACCTCATTCCTAGCCAGGTTTGAAAAGCAGACTTGGGCCTCAAACAGCTTTTAAAAATGTTGGTTCTTCTTCAGGATCTTAATTCTCAAGCAGAGGTGTGCTGACTGTGTGTCGACCGCGTGCCTATGGGTGCGTGCACTTTGTGGTGGATGTAACTCAAGCCTCGTCAAAACAATTTCATGCTTTAACGAAACTTACACAAATCCAGATTTTGGTAAGAAGAGGAAATGTTTCAGCTTTGGATGGTGCCTGAAGCAAAGCAGTGTTGGGTGGTAGAGCTGGGGGAGGATTGTTATGGTGCCAAAGAGGCTGCAAGCAGCATGGTTGAAGGGGGTGTTCAGGGCACGTTTGCAGATGCAAGAGTTGTTACACTAAGATTTAAAGAAAAAAAAAAACAAAACCCAAAACTCTTGAATTCAGTGGGGGCAGCATGTTCAAGCCTGAACCTTCTCGGCATGGTGATCCCACAGCACGTGGACTGCCTGGTGTCCTGGTTCTGGTAGGGATAGGATTAATCTTCACAAGGAGCTGGAACAGGACGTAGCCCTGATGGCTGACTTAAGGTGTTGCTCAGTATAGAGCTGAGGGTGGTGGTGTGTGTGTCCCGTCAGTGAGCAGTTGTACACTGATCATGTTTTGTATATTCCTTTATTGGTATTACTGTTGTTGTTTTCCCCTTTTCTTTGCTGCTCTGTTAAACTGCCTTTATCTCAACCTGTGAGTTTTGCCGCCTTCTTCAGATTTGCCCCCGTCCCACCGCAGGGAGGGGGAGCGAGCGAACGACCGCATGGTTCTTTGTTACTGGCTGGGGCTAAACCACAACAACCTGGTACCAATGTTTGGAAACAGGGCACAACTTGCCCCACCAGCCTTTACCCTGGCCGGAGCCTGCCATCCTGGCAAAGCTCTCCTGGCTCACCATATCCCCACGCCTTTTTATTTTGGGGGGCACTATAATGAATTGTTGGTTATATCCTTGCTGTGTTCAGGCTCTTAGTGGGGCCAGGGCCTGAAGGCGGATATGGCTCAGTACCGGTCACTTTGCCAGCACTGGCAGGAGGAAGAAAGTGTTTGAATTTGGGTCAGTTGCTCACCGGTGCTCCTCGGGGAGGCTCTGGTTTCTTGTTCTTAGAGAATGGGATCGCCCGGTTATGTTCAGAAAGGCTTGCGGGAGCTCTTGTTACCTGCTCCAGCCATGGAAAATTAACTCTGTGCATACAGTTTGCTCTGGGGAACTTTGCAGTCTTTTGCTCTTAATTCATGGTATTTTCTCTAGCTTTTCCCTCTAGTCTCTTTTCCATAAAAGTAAGTAAAAGAAAAAAAGAAGGCAGGCAGCAGAGAGGAGAAAGTGGCTGCCAAAGGGCCAGTCTTCCAGCAAGGGGCATAGACCTGCTAGTGAAGCCATCGGTCCCACTGAGAGCAGGAATGGAGCGTAACTGAGCCAGGATGAGCAACGAGCAGCCCGTGCTGCTGCCTGCTGCTCTGGGAATGCTTCATTCCTCCATGGTGAGAGTGTTGCATGCTCCTTGGCCAGTCGGGGCTATTCAGCCCGGAAAGGGGAGTTGAAATGGGTCTCATCCCAGCATGAGCAGCACCTCCAGCCTCTGCCTGTGGCAGGGCTGCCTGCACCCCTACCCCTGCCTGCTCGGCTGTGCCACATCCTCATCCCCATCCACCCAAGGCATATTTCTCCTTGGCCCCAGCACATGTGATGTCATGTTCCCATCATATTCCTGCACCTCTGTAGGGTGCAGAAAGCTCTGTGCTTTAGCTGGGCGCATGGAGAGGGAAGGAGACCCTGCCACCCTGCTTGGGCAAAGCCCCGTCCTCAGCTTGTGGGGACATCCCTCCCCTGTGCGCTGCTCATCCCCCCTCCTGCTCTCCTTCCTGCCATCGGAAGGAGGGAAAGAAAAGGAGGAACAACCATATGAAAAAAATGTTAATTTATTAATCACAGAATATATAGCAGTTCATCTGAAATGCTGTTGCTATGCCAACACCCTGGGAGTTTATTTTCTTAATCCAGGAGCGAAGCGTTTGGTCCCCCGCTCTCCTGCTGAGCTATTTGAATATGTTGCTGCTGCCGCCGTATCTGTTTAAAAGGGGGAAGGAGGGGAAAAGGGAGAAAAAAAAAATAAAGTAGGCTAAACCACCAAAGCAGTCAGATGCAAAGCAGTAAGAAGCCTTTCTCAGTGCGACTTAGTAAAAATGACACAAATTAATATACTCTACTTAAACCAGACCAAGATTAATGCTTCTCTTTCAGAGCAGCTTAGTCCAACTGTCACTCGACAAGCGTTCGTCGGACAAAATCAACACTAATCAACATTTATTCCTCTCTTGCCCTTGGGTCTGAGGAGCGTAGAGCGGGCTGCACCATTCTCCGGCTCGTCTCGCCACGCTTTTCACCCTCCATCCAGCTTTGCCATATATCACCCTTCCTCTCTGTGCTTCTGCTTGTACGGATCCACACGCTAAGCTATCAGGCTACATTAGAGGCATGATAGATTTTCTGTTTTAATTTACATCTATTATATTACAACATAACAGATCTTGATTCAGTGGAGACCAATGTCTCCTATAGCCAGACTCTTTGGGAAGATTTCTGCATTAACTTATTAAGGCTGGTTGGAAAGTGGCTTCAGATAGACTCACCTTCCTCTCGCCTCCAAGTGCTGAGCAAAGGTGTCGTGGTGCATCTTGCTCAGGGAGGCTTGTGGCCATCTCGGCTGGCTTGGCATGGAGCTGGGAGGCAATGGCTTCGGAGAGGACAGGCTGTTGGAGGATACCTGCCTCCTGTGCTCTAGACCCTGTAGCAGTGCAGAGGGGAGAAGGGCTGAAACCAGCTGTTTATGTTGGCAGGGTGGTGTGTGTGTCTTCCTATTTCTTGGGCAGGGATGCTGAAGCCACGAGTGCTGGCATGTGTAGGGTGTCAGGATTTTGCTAAGATTCACGGTTCATTTCTCGTGGCCAGGGTACCATTTCCTGCCATACCTTCACAGTAGGGAAGGGATAAGTCTGACCTAAGGTCTGTCTTAAGATCTCGGTGGGGCTGCACTCCAGCTGACTTTCCCTTTGAGCATTAGGTCTGTCTTCTCTGGTTGTCCAGAGGGTCTGTAGTGAACAGTAAAAGGCAGAGGAGTGAAAGAAACTGGAGCATGTTGTGTTCGTTTCCTCTCCGATGAGTGGAAAACCGGTGAAGGTCATGCTGCTGCTGCGCCCAGCTCTGTGTAGCTTGAAGAGCTCTTCCTGTCCTTGCAACCTTGGGTTATTAAAATGGGAGGGAGAGGAATCCCTACTCCACCTTCCCGTTTTTGTACTTAGTGTACAGTGCTTTTTCCCCCTGATTTACCTGGCACTTTTCCCAGTGCCACTGACAGCCGTATAAACCTGGACAAGACTGTCTTACAGTTTCCTAGATAGAAGCATATGGGAGTTAAGCTCTTGGACAGACTAAAATCAAGGTGGTTCTTGCTCTCTTTAGTTCAAGGAGGACAGCAAACATACTCTTGCTTCACAGATGGAAAGAGTAAATATAAGACCAAAAGCCAGATGAGAAGTAGTAACTAATGCAATGTTCAGGCACCCTCTTCTTCAGGTTGTGTGTGCAAGTGTAAATCCACCTGGGGAGGTGGTAGACTCACCTTTGTGATGAGTGTCCAGAAACAGGTTAGAAGAATAAGTGACGAGGATGCTCTTGTTGAAGTGTTGGAAAAGGGGTCAGTCCGTACGTGTCTGCCTGCCCATTCCAGCCTCCTGACTTGGGGTGTTAGGGGCCACTCTGCTGTTGGGTCTCACAGTATGAAGTTGTGGCTTATGTGGTTAGCATCTGTTCTGTTCCTGCTGACCGTGGTTAAGAGGTTGCCCTATATTTGGATGGTGTTATGGGTAGCCCTAAGTCTAGCAATTGCTCTCATGGGTTCCTTGCCCCTTGGGGTCCAACACATGTGTCCCCATTGCTGTTGGTAAATTTGTCTCCATAGCATGCTGTTGATGATGGATTGATGGTCCCGGTGTTGGTATCCAGTTAGAAAGCTGTGGTTGGTCTTTCAGGTCAAAGCATAGCTCAGTGATTTTGCTAGGAATCCCATGACCATCTTCTGCCTGTGCTGTTAAATCTAGTTTGGAAAGTTGTAATTTTTCCTTTTTTCCTGGGAACACTTAAATCTGTGAAAGCTGCGACACGGAGGCTTTCACTGCCCTTCTCTGCTGTTGTGGTGCATCGTGCGGAGGCTGCCGGCTAGCAAAGTGCTGGAGCATGCTTCTTCCCAGCCCGGGTGGACCGAAATCTGGGCTCAGGGAGCTGGTGGGATCTCTCTGCCTTTCCCTCTCTCTCTGCTGGTGTGAATGAAGATTTGATTAATGCGGGCACTTTAGCACAAGTGCCATTTTCCAGGCTGTAGCTCTTGGCACGGGGAGCACTGCCGGACTGGAGCAGAGGAGAACTGCAGGCAGCGTCTGCGTGCCTGTGCGTGCCGGGCGCTTTATGGCGTGCCGGGAGGGGAGCGCCCTGCTTCCCTCCCTGCTCCTCATTGCTCGGCAGTAAAGTAAATGATGCTTGGTATAACTTTGCACTTACAGGACTGCAGCTCAATTTAAAAACAGCCCCAAACTCCAGGAACAAGAGGGGCTCTGTAGCAAGCTCGTCTCTGCAAACCCACCTTGTTGATTTTAATGGTGGGAGAAATTCTCTAGCCGGGGAGAGAGGCGAGGCAGAGATGCTGAAGTTGGAGTGCCAGCAGCCCTCAGGGGTGGGAGGACAGCTGGGGTAAGTCCCAGCCTGTGGGAGACCGGCTGGTGACAGAACTCACTGGGGTGTCCTGGCCCTTTTGATGACTCGTAAATTAGCCAGGCTCTGGATCCAGCTCCAAACAATGGTCTTGAGCCTGGATGCGCGCGGGGGACCATGAGGCTGGGTGGAGACCACTCACTCCAAGGCTCCTCCAGGCTGTGAGGCTTTGCCAGCTCTTCAGGGTGGTTTTTGGAAAGGAGATAACATGCGCAGGAATTAATGCTGTTTGTAAAGCACTTGGAGGATGGGAAGAGCTATAGAAGTGCTATAATTAATAGAGGCTGGCTAATTTAATGTTCTGCCTGGACATCATCTCAGCTGATATATATGTAAGGAAAAGCACCTCCATTAGCGCTCAGGGAAATCGTTCCCCCTCCAGTGCTGGGGCTAAAGCAACCAGATTTATTTCTCTTAATTGTCTCCAGGAACCGAAGCTCAAATGTCCCTGAATCTTGGAAGTGGATGTGTCTGTGAGACAGCAAAGCTTTCCAGAGTGTCCTTTGTTTATGACAAATACCCAACTGCCCCATGGTTGACGTGCTGCCACCTCTGTGGCAGAAGACAGCCCAGGTCAGGGCTGGTGGAGAAGTCTGGGGCAAGTATGGCCTGTGAGCTCTTAATGAAAGCTGCATGGGTCTGGAGCAAACTGGTTGCTACTAGGAGTAGGGGGCAAGTTTGCCTTGGGTATAGCAGTGTGACAGGCTGGGATGGCCATGGGATCATGCACTTTATTTGGGTCCTGGGAATACCGAGGAAGAAGGTATCTCCTTGGAGGTAGCATATGAAGTAGCAAGTGAGAGAAGATGTTCTGCTCCCTGCAGTGGGATACCTAAGGATATTTGGAGGCAACCAGTATGAAATGGGTGAAGGGAAACCAGTCCTGTCTACCGGGCATGGATTGGGATCTTTACAAAACTGAAAGGCTCAGGTGCTGAGCACTTTCTAACCTGGATGTTGCACATTAAGCCAGATCTGGGCTACTGTGAATGTCGGCTGCTGCAGTGCTGTTACTGAAAGCTGTGCTTTTTAATGACATATTTATACTGCAGAAAGTCTTGCTTTTGTTTTGTTTGAGGATCTAGTGAAAGCTGCATCTGTTTAATCCGTGCTCTCGTTTACCTCTCTGTGCTAGGAATGGGGTGAAATGAAGGAGACGTCCGCCTTTTGCTTTTCTTTTTACTGCTGTAAGCCCTTACTTTAGTTTTTTGGTAATGTGTTTTTGTAGCTGCGTCTTGAGTGCTGGTCAGCATATCCCTCCTGGCCTCTTCTCCCAGTGTGAACTGGGACTGGGCTCCAAGATCCATATATAGCTCTTGAAGAGGTTTTCAGAGATGCTGGCTGGTTTCTGTCCAGCTTTGGATGTGTTTGGCTCACTGGGAAGCCGGGTTATTCCCTGCGCTTGAATATGGTGTTGGTGCCTGCCCAAGACTGAAGGCATTGGCCTTATATGCATAGGAGCAGGCAGTTTCTATATAAATGTTTTTATAAGGGCTATAAACTGCCGTGCTTTGGAGTGTGAGCCAACCGCTGCACGCTGAGCTCAGGGGAAACTTCCCTGCGAGCGTCTCGTCTGAGCTCCTGCTCCACCGGGCTTGTTGCGATGGTATCTGCAAACTCGAGAGCCGCCTGCACCAGACAAGGGATGGGGGGAGCAGGCAGGGGATGGGGGGAGCCAGGGCAAGGCTCGACCTGCTCCTGATGGCAGCTGGTGCTTGTTGGCGTGGGGAAGCAACCCTGAAGGAGCTGGGGTGTGAAACCAGCCACCTCTCCCGGAAAGTTTGTGGGTGTCTGTGTATACACATACCCACAGCCC
The DNA here is from genome assembly GCA_026546715.1 of Gallinago undulata. NCBI lineage: Eukaryota > Metazoa > Chordata > Aves > Charadriiformes > Scolopacidae > Gallinago > Gallinago undulata. The sequence continues at coordinate 3,099,358 of JAOTQQ010000004.1, forward strand.
CCCCAGCAGCCAGGGTGAATTCGGAGGTAACAGATACTGCAGCAGGACTCGTGGGTCTTCTGCAGCCTTCTCCTGGGTCACTGCCTGCCAGGGTCAGTTGGCTGCTCAGCTGCATATCAGGGATGCTTATCCCTGCTAGCGAAAGAGCAAAGGAGAGTTCCTGCTGGAGGAGGAGGGCTGGCAGCCCCCATGGACCTGACCCTCTGGGCCTGCTGTGTCTGGAGCTGGTCCAAAGGATGTGCGGGAGGAGCCAAGGCAGAGGGAGAAGGAAGGGCTGCTGCAGCAAGTGGGCTGGCCAGTACTGCATTTCATGAGCCTGAGCTGGCCCTTACAGTTGCCCGTGCCTCAGTTTCCCCAACTGTAAAGCCAGTGATCTTGCATGCCATCTTACCCGTTGTTTTTGGTGCAAAACACCATTGAGCCTTGGTTGAAAGGGGCCAAGGGGGACTGTGCAACATGTAGGCAGGAGTGATGGGCCTGCCATCGCTCATAGTTGCCAAGGCTGACTTTTTCATGATAGGGATGCAAAGCCATGGCCAGAGCAGGTCTCCCTACAGGAGGCAGTCTGACCCATCTGTGTTTAATGGGGACCACACAATTCGGCGGCTGGCCCCGGGGCCCGGAGATATTTTTGTAACTTAATAGCACCCTGTGGAGACAAACAGCGATATAAAGGGGGTACGGAGTTTTTTAAAAGGTACTTGGGAGCCTGGGGCTACAGAGAGGGGTCCTGAGGGCTGTTTAAAAGCTGCCCACCTTGGTTGTCTGTCCTTATGTATTCCCAAGTCACTGGGATCATGTTCCTCCAGTGAGTGCCTGGCTCAAGGCCACAGGGATAACAGGTGCTCTCCTCTGCTGGGGCCTCACCTCTGGGCAGGGGGAGCCCAGAAAGGTCTCCGAAATCTGGGTCAAAGTGATTTGGAAGTCTGTGATCTAGGTTTTCCAATGGGATGTGCACTCCCAAGTCACAAGGGCTCCTTGGCCGATGAGCCCTTGTTGACCCTGTGCAAGGTCTTCTCCACAGGAAGCATTTGATGTCTGATCTTGGAAAAGTAGGGTGATTCGAGGTGATCCACCAGGGATGGTGTTCAAGGCCATGTATTTCTCCTTTTTGGTAAAACCGGGGTTGGCAGAGGGACTCTGTGGAAAGTGTTTGATAGAGCTCCTAAGTGTGCTTGGGGTTTGCAGGGGGAGCCTGGCTCTGCCTGGTGGCCCAGCACAGCTGCTGTGGGCCATGTCCCCTGAGTCTGGAGGGGACAGCTCTTGGGAGGAGGTGGAAGGAGATGTGCCTGGACTGCCAGGTGGGAATGTGGGGAGTGCTGGGGCTGGGAGCCACAGGGACATCCATCAACCTGCCCAGCTGGCTGCTGGAGAGGTGTCAGAAGGCAACAGCTTTCTGTCGCTGCTGACCTGGACTGGGTTGAACTTCTGACCTGGAGATAAAAGCCTTTCCCCTCCCTCCCTGGCTCTGTTGCCCTTTTCCTCAAATTGCCCAGGCTTTCCCACCCGCATCCAGCCAGGCTTACAATAGAGAAAGGTCATTTATTGTGCTGCTGCCCTTGTGCATCCCATTCTCCTTGGTGTCTTCATCATGAGGCCATCTGGCTCCACCAAAAGCCTACCTGCCTCCTGCTTTCCTTCCTTGTCTTCTTCTCACCATGGCTTTAGCTCTCAGCCCACAGAAAAGTGCCAGCAGGTGAGGTGTGCCAAGTTGAAAAGAGCAGGCCTGGTGGTCCTCGGCTTTAGCAGGAGCTGTTAAAGAGCCCTGATGACAACATAGCTGTGCTTTCAGCAGCCCTTCATACCACAGAGACAACTTTATGAAATCCGTATGGATTTTGGGTTTCGTTGGGTCCACAGAGCTGAAGGGACTTAGGCATGGACATGGGAGAGGTCTCCCCATTCTTCCCCTCCCTCCCCATGCTGCAGAAGGAAGAGCTGAGCTGGAGAAGAAGGAACGGGGTCCATGCAAATGTGTGTTATGTCTGCCGCTAATTTTGTGATTGGAAACGAAGCAACAAAAGGAGGTGGTGCAGCGTGAGGATGGTTTAACCTTGATAAAACAGTGATTTCACCAAGGATGATGTTCTCCCATCTATCTTCATCCATCAAGGCGCTGCTGAAATATGCTGATGAAGCCTGTGGATAGGAGTACAGTGCAGTTAAATGGGGCGTTGCAAACGCTCTCTGTACCCCCGTGACAAGGTGGCGTTACTTACTGTCCAAATTTAGTAGAGGGAACAGCACGAACTGCTACCTTTAGCTCTGTAGGCTGGGGTGGGATACAGCCCGGGCTGTGTCCCCTCAGCAGAGCGTTGGAGATGGTAGTGGCATCTCAGCACATCGCTTAATTTTCCCCTTTTCTTTAGTGCCACTGCGAGTCACGAGTGCAGAAGCAGTAAACTAATTCAGCTTTGCTATAGAAATGCCTTCCTCTCCCTAACAGAGGGAGAAATTCGGTCATGAAAGATGCCAGGTTTGCAGGCCAGGCGATGGTCGTGTTGACTTTGGTTGGACATTGGCTGGAGGGTCTGGTCTGCGGAGGAGTCGGGAAATCCCAAGGCTTTGCTGTTTGTTTGGCTACTGCGTGCTTTGCCTGCGTGTGCTGTGTTGGAGTAGCAGCAATTAAGCTTTATTTATATGGGGTTTCCCAGCTTGCAGGGTGGGAGGTGATGGTACGTGGGTGTGAGCGCTGCGTGTGAACTTCTCCTCAAGTTTGGGGATTAGCAGCATGGGCCAAGTGCCACAGTCTTTTTTGGTCAGGTATCTGAAGGCGGTTTACCAGCTGTGTGTGAGTGTAAATGTCGATAGGTCAGCGGTAAACTGAGCCCTGTTGCCCAAGCTGCTGCTGTGCCTGATCCTGCTGGGACCAGCAGCCTTCTGCTGGGGCTATGGTGTTGCACATGGCCCCAGCACTTCTGGTCTGAGTTTCAACGATGGTGTCCCCAGTGTCCGAGCTTGGCTGTGCCAATGCTAGGGCAAGCCTGGATTTTCTTGCCTTGGGAAGGAGCAAGGTGGAGCTGGCAGGGAAAGTCTCTCAGCTCTTGGTGCGCCGTGAGAGCTGCAGGGAAATAAAAGGGCACTGCTGATGGCAAGGGCCCATCCTGACACTGGGAGGATCTGGGGGTTCAGTCTTCTCCAAGTGCGGGCATGGCTCATCTCTAGCCAACTCTTCCTCTTGCAACTGGGTTTATCTTCCTGGGTTGTCCTTCCAAGAGCTGACAAGGTGTGAGTGTTGCCTCCAGGCCTCCTTCCAGACTTGTGGTTGCAGTAAGGTAAACATATCTGCAAAGCTTCTGCAGTCAGCAGGGTTCTGACATGGCTCCAGAGCTCTCCTCCATAAATAACTCTGATGGGTGGATGCCTCCTTACAGACAAGATGTATGGTGAAGCCTGGATAGCTCACTCTGGACCTGGAGAGGATAGCTGTTGAAGGACATGTCCATCCAGCACAGCACAAGGCCAGCATAACCTGCTACGAGGAGGACAGAAAGCCTGCCCACACCCTTTGATACAGAGACCAGAGTGCTGTGATTTCATGCCTTCAGAGCTCCTGCCACATTTGGTCTTCTGGGCACCCCAGTGCCCCTGCTCTGTGCCAGCCCTGGACCTCTCTTTGGGCTTTCAGTTCCCACTTGAGAGGCTGCAGCGAGACCATCTTCAGCTCAACTACCTCCAGGCATAGGCAACAACATAGACATAGCACAGACTTTCAGCCCATGGATCTTCTCTGTCCCACCAGCAAATTCACCACTTATTCATAGCTCAAACTTTGTGATGACCTCCCTCTTCCTCACACATAGGTCTTCTGTCCCACCAGAAAATTCACTCCTTATTGGTAGCTCAAACTTTGTGATGACCTTCCTCCTCCTCAGTCATCTCATGGGGACACCTTGTGAGCTGGGGGTTGAAGTGATGGGCTGGTGCAGGGCATAGACTGGTCAGCTTATAGTGAGGCTGTTTCTTCCCCCCATCAGCCTCTTGTGTTCCCATTCTCCCATTGCTGCTTCCACTTCTGATGCATTTGGGGGGGGGGGAGTTGACAAAAGAAATGAATTATGCATAAGGAATTAATTTCCTCGATGAATAGGGACTTACAAACTCAATTGCCATTCGCTTTCAAGGGATGCTTGAGGGAGCAGGGGGGAGGGAATAAAAGCAGAGGATGGAGCAGAGGGTGAACGGCTGAGCCTGGAAGTGTTCCTGGCCTTTGAGTGGACTTTGGGAAACAGCCCTGGGTCATTTAAACCATATGATGGTCCCATATTCCCATCAACGTGTGGGGTTCTTTGCTGGTGTGAAAATCAGGGTGGCGAAGACGCAGTAAATCTAGCAATGCCCCTGTCAGTGAGCGCCATCCTTTGCTCACAATAAGAGGAGAGAAAAGACGATGAGGATGCAGCTATTTTAATAGGTGAGGAAACTATTGAAATTGAGGCAGGTGTGTACGTGCAACTTGTTGAGATCAGGTACAGGCCAGAGGCCGATACAGGAGTAGTGCTTGGGGTTCTTGTGCTCCAGAAGTTTGCCTTTTTTTTTCTCTCATGTGCCCTTCCCTCCTGGTGCTGCTGCGTCTTGGGAGCAGAGCCAACAACTGGGAGCACTAAAAGCAATGAAGTGAAGATGCTGTAAAAGAGCCTTCTAGAAACTTTGCCCAGCCAGAAAAACTTGCCACCAAACCCAAGCAGAAAATTCAAATTCCTGATGAGAAGAGAGCATCTGTCAACCCAAGTGATCTGCTTGGCATCAAGCAGATGAGCTCTTGTGCTGTATGTTGGTGCACATGGGAAGAAGTCTCTTCTCTTAGCATGAGTGATGGGGCAGGTCAACGTTTTGGAGGTAAGGAAAAGACTGTGATGCCAGTTGCTCTTGGGTGAAGAAGTATTTTACCTTGCAAAGCATTAGGGGTGTTGGAAGGAAAGTCTGACCTGGGTGTCGTGCTGGCTGAGGAATTGGACAAGAGGTGAAGTGGACAGAACAAGGCATGAAGGGGAACCATGCTGGGCACTGAGCTCAGCCCAATATCAGGCAGAATTAATGCTAGGCAGGTCAGTGGCCTTGTCTTCCATGAGATCTGGTTTCTCAAAGCCTGTGTGTCTCTTCCTGATGCACTGCAGCTAATGGCTGCTTCTCTGACCTTCCTGTCACCTGTGTGGCTTGGAGCAGCCCCATGATAACGAAGAGCCTCATTCTCCTAAAGAGTACCTTCAGAAGAGGGATCTAGGAACTGGGTGAGGAGGTGCTGGAAGTGGTGTTTGGAGATGTAGGAGAGGCTGTGTTGTGCCAGGGGCTAAGCTGGGTAGCCAGGCTCCAGCTCCTTGCTGGTGGGCACTGGTTCTGCAACCATCATCTTGTGTTTTAGACACAGTGGAAGATCTCAGCATCGCCTGATGTTCCTGCAGGCCCAGATCCTCCAAGGGAAGCAGGCTGGGACTGTTCTGGCCTGGTGTCCCTGCAGACCAGCATCAAGACTGGTGAGCTGAAGTAGATAGTTTTTTCTTAAAGCCTGCAGTTTTCCTGCCCTTTGCAACTTGCATATTGCCTTTTAAATGTTACTGTCTCAGTAGGACCTGGGTACTCATGGACTTGGGATGAAGGTTTGCAAGTGAGCAAAGTAAGGGTTTGCTAGCTGCCTGCGTATTCCCACAACCAAAGAAGATGGTGAGTGTTGGTAGAAGTTGTGCCAGAGCCATGCTGCTGGGTTTCTGTAGCACGGTGGCACACCAGGAGCACCCTGTGACTGCACACACCCCCCTCTGCTGTACATCAACCACATGGCACACTGGAGCTTGGTCCTCTCCAGCTTGTCACTGGTGTGATGAGCGTGGGGGATTTGTGCAATACTTATCTCACCCTGTCCCCCCTTCCCCCTCCTGTTTGGGGTAGGGAGAGGTGTACCCCAGGCAAAGACAGTGTCCCCAAAACCCCCACCCTAGGAGCAGCTGTGTGAAGTTTTGGGATTGGAAATTCAGTGCCGACCAGCTGGAAGGAGGTGCCAGGAGTTCCTCCTTCTGTGTAAGGGGACCAAAGCAGTGCGAGTGTCTGGGGAAAGGTGGTTTAATCGTGGGAAGGGTGGTTTAATTGTTGCTTTTCTCTTCCATCCCCTTCTCTGCTACCCTCTCCCAAGCAGAGGGCAGAAGGGAACCACAGGCAGGGGGCTTTGGAAGCTGTCGCTTTGCATTCGAGGCTGAGGAAAGGTCTCTACCTGCCTTATTTTGTCCCTTTTGCTGTCAGGGCTGACAGTGCTCATGTTTATTTCATCCGGCGTGGCGGCTGTCTCGTTTCCCTATCCTCCGATGTCATTAGCGCGCCGAGAGCAGGCCCTGCAGTGCTCAGCCTAATGAATTCCGCTGTGGCTCTTCTCTCCCCACCTCGTTACCAAAGCTCAAGGTGTCAAATTAAACCGGCCAGGGAAAGGAGAGAGAGAACAAGGCGCAAAAGGAGGAGGGGAGGGGGAGAATGTGTGTTGTAGGGGTTCCTTTGGTTCTAGGGTTTCCCCTTTTTCCAGCTATTTTTCCTTTTAAGCTGTTTCCTTTGCGACTAGGGTTTCTCTTTGAGGCTGGGCATGTTGTCACACTGGTGGTGATGACTTTGTCCTTGGCCCTGGGTCCTTTTCTGTTGGGGTGGGAGAAAGGATGTCCTCTTTTTTGACCCCACTACAGAGCACGTCTTGGCATCTTCTGCCCCTGCTTGCTCTCGTCCACACTTTGTGGCCACGTGGGAGACAGCGGTGGGTGCGACAGTGCCATTTTAAAAACCAAGTAGCTGTTTCACAGCTTCTATCTCCTGGCTTGTGCCATCAAGCTGGGATGAGTTTTGTAATGAAAGCTGCTGTCCCCCATCTCCAGGAGCTGGTGAACTTGAAACAAACTGCCGTCTGTCCTGAGAGCTGGGGCACCAAAAGCCATGCCAACAGTCCCCCGCTGGCTCTGAGGCCATGCTCTTCTGGGCCATGTTTTGCTTTTCTTTGTTATTTCTCAGCCCTGGTTTGCCCAGCCCCTGGTGCAGGAAGCTTGGGGATCTCCTGTTCCCCAGCCCTTGGGAGGAGGCCAGACCACGGCAGGAGACCTGGAGTGACGGCAGCCTGTCCTCAGCACCCCCCTGCCCCATTCGTCTTGGCTCTCATTGATTTAAAATAGTTTTGTAATATAATTATCTCCTTGTGGATGGGCTTTTTCATTATGTCGGCTGCTTCAGCTGTGGTGAGCATATTAATGTGAGATTAGTGCCATGGCAGAGCGTGCGTCGGCAGTGGGGAGGGAGGGAGGACAGACCCCACCACCAGTGACTGTTCTTGCTGTCCCTCCGAATTGGGGTGACTGGAGGCTGTGCCCAGCCCCCCCAGGAGGTGTCAGTATCTGCCAAGGACAGAGAAGCAGAGAAGGAGCCAAGGGGGGGAGGTATCAGCTTTCCTAGGATATTGGGAAGCCAAGGCCCTTTTGCACCCCAAGTTTGACGTCTCTGGGCCACTGGTGAGTGCTCCTGGGAGGATTTGGCTGGGAGAATACCAGCCTGGGTAACAAAGCTGGCCCTGGGGGTCCCTCTGGTGACCCCCTGTCCTGCAGCCACCACTTGTCATGAAACTGTAATGGTTTGGAGTGTTTGTTTTTGCTTTGCCTTGGTTTTTTTGGGGAGGGGAGCATATGAGCATATAGTGAGAACTGGGGACAGGCACCTGTCCCCCTGCATGGGATGGAGCAGCATCGCTGTCTGCCTGGGGGAACTTTGGTCTTGGTCCCTCAGCCTGCAGAGCGGTGCAGGGACCCCAGACCTGTTCCACTGCCCACATCAGCAAATTTTGGGTAAAAGAAAGAAGGTGCAGAGGAGGGAGAAGCCAGATATGGTTGCCCCCTCCTCCTCACAGCTTGCTGGAGGAGCGAGCGCAGACATGGGGCCATTTTAGTGAGAGCTGTGGACCAGTGGCCTGGAGCTGTGGCTTGTGGCAGTGGCTTTTAACCCTGTGCAGGTGGCCAGCATGCAGCTGAGTTTGCCAGGAGGTGAGGAGCAATTTCACGTGCAATTGGAACTGCAAAGGGAGAGAGGAGGGAGGCGTGATTTAATCACCTCGTCTGGCCCTGGGCCAAGACCACCAAGGTTCAAACACCTCTCTGCAGCAAGAGATGCGGGGGGAGTATTAATTGGCATAATTCGTCAACCGTTTGGCTCCTTGTGGTGTGTTGTCCACACAGTGCCCCAGTGCTCCAGGCTGGGGGGATTCTGGGGAGCTTTGAAGCTTTTCTAGAAAGAGGATGAATGCCACTGGCCTGAGTGGCTCTTGAGGCTGTGGTGTGGTGCTGCGGGCTGGTGGAAGGGTCTCCAAAACTGCCTGCCTGCAGTTGAGGAAGGCAATCCTGGTGGGCTTTGCAGCTCCTGGTGCATTGGGCCACTTCCTTGGCAGGTTGGCACAGGATGGGGGTTGCAAGCCCAGCCCAAAGCATCCCCCCCTTGCCTGGCTGTGCTTCTTGAGAAGGACTTGGGACCAAAAATGCTGTGGAAGCAGGATGAGCCTCTGTGGCAGCACCTGGCTTGCCAGCTGCTGTGTTTTGCATGGTCTTTGGTGAGCTCCCTGGACTGGTATGGCACTGAAGATCTGAAGAGGAGTTAAGTGATGTGAAAACTTGCTGAAGGGGCAGTCTGCAGTAAAGCAGAAATGTTTTCCCTTCATTGTCCTGAAAAAAGGCATGAGAAAAGAAAAGCAAGAATCCCCTCTGATACACCTCTCTGATTAAAGACTCAGTCCACTAGAAGAATGAACGACTCCCTGTGCAGCAAAAGGGGTAAGCGTGGCCTAAAATGGACTCAATGTATCAACCCGGTATGTGGAGATATAGCTGCTTTTCCCAACCACAGGAGGTGTTGAAATGCAGCCAAGTCATCTTGATTTGAGCAGTTCATATTGTGTCCTCCCAGTTAGTTTGCTGGGAATAGTACGACTCTCTCCTCCTTGTCTGAAGACCTGGGAGATTGAAGGCTCGTGTGACTTGAGCAGCCTCATTTATTGGGGAAGCAAGAAGATGCTGCTTGGCAATTATCTGTGGGGGTTTCGGGGTGGCTATCCCAGGCTGGGCTAAAGGTACCCTTCTTGCTAAAATGTGGTGGCAGCTTCTAGGTGAAGGAGGAAAAAGGGACAAGGCACAAGTGCCTCTTTGCTGGTGTCCCTCCCAAACCCCATCAGCGAGCAGCGCTAGACCTGGCATTGCTCAAGTTCCCTCACCCATCTGGGTGGCTTTTGTTTTGCTCTGTGTGTAAAACTTCTTGTGTGGCAGGAGACAAGTCTCCCCTGCACCATGCCTCTGTTTCCCCATCTGGGCAAAGAGGTTGCTATATGTTTGCTCCTTCTCTGGAGCACAGTGGAGACAAGGTCATTCAGACACTTTGAAGTCCTCTGATAGAAGTGCTGGAGAAGAACAGAGGCTTACTAATTGTTGTTGAGAATATCTGTCAGTCCTGCGTGAGGAGCTGCTGGTTGAATTTCTGCTGTCTGCTCTGTCTAGAAGGTAGTGACAGTACTGAGACAATGAGAGTGGAGCTGTTATTCTCATGGAAATCAGTCCTGGAGGCTGAAAACCTCCAGTTTTATAGAAGCAGTATATCCAGGTTGTGAGATGAGATAAAGCTGTGTCCTGGTGTGTCACTGTGGAGGCCTGGCCTGTCTTTGCCTTCAGGCATCTCTGGAGCCATGAACACATAGATACTGTTTGGTTTGGTTGGTTTGGCCTTCCTCTTCTGGGAAGGAACTGCTAGCTGGGTTTAGGGTGCTTGATGTTCCTGGTGACTCCAGGCCATGGGAGACTTAAGATGCAGGTCAGTTAGTAATAACAGGGAGTTGCCATTGTGTGTGCAAAACTGATGGCTCTTTGGGGTGATGGATTTGTGCCTGACTGGTACCCAGCCTCAGTAACCCAGTAAGCCTCCCCAGAGTACTAAAACATAAGTTTTTCTGCAGCTATTAGACGTGTACTGGAGCAGTGATTTCTCGCGCTCTGGTTTGGTTCACGCACATCTCAGGGTCCACGGCTCTGCTGGACATGTGGTTGGGGTGGGAGTTGGCCATGCAGAGTTGCCGCTGGACTCTGATGTCCATGTTTGTGATGCTACCCAAAGAGCCTTCCCCTTATGACTTGGGGAAGGAGGTGCAAAGTCCTGTTGGAGAGCCATGGAGGAGCAAATTACTGGGGCACAGCAAGCTTTCTTCCCTCAAGCCAGCTCATCGCCTGTGTGCTTTCACCCTGTTGAAGGGCTGTAGCTCTGCCTTGTCTCTTAGGGTTTGACCCTTCTGATGGGGTGGTTTCTCTTGCTCGGTGTGAAGCGGTGCAGAGTGAATTTGGTGCTGTGAGCTCATCTCTTGCAGATGATGTGTCTCGTAGTTTTGAAGCAGAGAGATCACCATGGTCCAGGGTTGAGGCAGATGGGGAGATTGGAAGTACTCCCCAGTGACAGATCTTGGTGGGATAGCACAGTGTCCCTTGCAATGAAAGCCATGGAGAAACAGGTGACCTCAAACATCATGCTTGAGTGAGTGTTCACCCTGTGACCAGAGCCTGGACTCTCCCCCTGCTTCTGCTGAAACGCTTCCTTTCTCCCTGGATGCTGCTCTGCCGCTGTGCATCCCCATCCTCTGCTCCATCCAGACAGGCTCCAGGATGCTCTTCTGCCACAACTCTTCTCCCAAACTCATCTCATCATTTGGTTATCGGTGAGAGCTTTGAGACCTGTCTTCTTTCCCCAGCCCTGTCCCCTGCTCTCCCACCCTTGCCGTGACACATAACATCTTTCTCGCGGATGAATTTGGCAGTCCTGGGCAGGGCTTGCTTGCCAGTGTGGCAACAGCCACAGCTCCCAGCTTGTTAGACTGAAAGAATGTGCCGTTTTAATTAATGATATGTAAATATCCTTGAATGGGCCGCATTTGCATATTAAGAGAGATTTGCGGAATCTGCGGAGTAATATATTTTAATTAAGGATTAATTAAAAATAATGGGAATTTCATTTCGCCTGGCAGAATCCGTTTAGATCTTCGCACACGTCTGCTTGGGAGCCCGGTCGGAGCGAGCTGCCGGTACCGTGGTCCACAGCTGGGGCCAGCTGCCGGTGCTGCTCCTCTCCTGGCCAGGTCCCGAAATCACTGGCGGAGCCGAGCGGTCGGTCCCCTTGGCCACACAGCCCGGCTGCGGGTTTTCGGGCTGTTTTTTGATATTCTTTATGGCAAAATAAGCAAATGGCTGTGAGACACGGAACACTAGTTGTGTTGGCAATTATGTTAATAGCATGCTATTAGGCTATGATTCTATATGAGCAATTGGGGAGAAGAAATGCCTTACTGAGAGAGAATGATACAACAGACGTCTGTCTTATTGATATAGCTCCAGAGGAGCTTTCTGCGTAATTACACTCGGCCACTTTTCGGAGGTGGGGGAGAGGCTGTGGCCATGGGATGGAGGAGAGAGTGACCCCCGACATTTGCCCGCATCTGAGGCGGGGATGTGTTGGGATGCCCTCATGGTGCTCCAAGAGGGTGACTTGGAACCTGGCTGCGACAGGCTGAGTGTCCAAGTGTCCTGTGGGCTCTTTCATGTGTTGCTCTGGATGGTCTTGCAGAAGGGATATGTCCTGCATTTGTGGCCAAAGGGCCACTGTAGAACTCAGGGCCTCAGCAGAACCCCAGGGTGGCTTGGTGGCTGGACCCCAGGGGTAGGTTGCTTGAACCATGGTGATGGAGAGCATCAACAGGGAGCCTCATGGCTTCTTTGGGAAAGTTGACGTGACTGGGTCTTGCCAAGCAGGTAGACAGCTGGCTCCGGTGGGACTGGCAAGGGGCAGGGAGAATTTTGAGGGGTTGAGATGGGTAGGGAGCAGGAGGGGAGAGCAGGGAAGGTTTAGGGTGCTGATCCCTCCATCTGGCCCGCCTTTTCCCAGCGCTAAGCTGGCTGCAGCATATCGAATGCAAATGGAGAAAATGCAGTTTGTGGTAAGTGTCCGCTAATAAATAACCTCCGAGTCTTCTCCCTATCAGGCAGTGACATCCTGCATTTCTCTTCCCCGCCGCACCAGCCCAAGACATTTAATGATGTGGTGCTCCTTACGGGATGTGCCGCCCATGCTAAATATCTCCAGCCTTCACAAAATGGTGGGCAGAGAGCCCAGCCCGGCTCCGGCAGCCCCGCGCCTCTCCCCCGCAGCCCTGGGCAGAAAGGTCGGCGGCGCAGCATCCCCCTCCCCATCCCCGGCGCCGGGCACAGACCCCTCTGCCGCGCTCGCCTGCGGTCGCTGGAGGATTTCATTAACTGCACGAAGTAAAAAATAATCAATTTCAGATGTTCCCAGTGTTTGTGGTAATGGTCTCTCTAACCATTCTGATTAGCTGAGTGAAATGGAATTTTTCTTTTAAATTACAGCGCGTTGACATTAAATATAGGCAAACTTTGTGTGTGCGGGGGGGAGGGGACAGCCTTTTTACATTCATCCATGTCCTTCTCCCTCCCCGTCCATCACTCGCCTTATCTTTCCATCACCCCCTCCCCAATCGCACTGAAATCTCCATCGACTTCTTTCTGCTGCCCGCCAGATTGAGGTTTGTGTTTTAGTTTTTTTTTCCCCTGGATTTGGTAAAACGTTTTCTGGATTTTTCAGGCTGGTGGGGATGCATTTTTCCCTTTTTTGATTTATTTATTTATTTGTTTGTTTTTTATGTTTTCCATGGCATTTTGGGCTGAGACCAGTGCCACCACCAACCTGGGCTTCTTCCCCCCCCCCATCCTGCTGGCTTCTTCCCTCCATCCTCTTGGCTGTGCGTGTGGTTTCTCTTCGGTTTTGCCGCTCTCCCTTTTTGCTTTGTGGTTTCCTTTCGGCGTCCCAAGCGGCGCAGTCCGCAGTGAAATCGATAGCGCGAGCCGTGGCCGTGTGTGCCTTGGGGAGCAGGTTGGGCTCCTTCCTCCTCCGGCTCTCCCTCGTACCCACCTCCCCTCCCTGCACCCCTTCTCTTTCCCCAAGCTGAATTTTTTTAGACTCCGAGCAAGCCCACAGCAGCCCTTCCATTATTAATTTTTTTTCTTTTATTTATTTTTCATGGATTTCCCCCCTACCTGCCTTTTTTCTCCCCTGCCTCTCTCCAGTGTGTGGTGGTGGCTGCGGGCGGGCGCTGGTACAGCACAGCCCAGCCCAGGCTTTGGACTTCTCCTTTTGATAAGCTGTCATCCCCCGGCCCCGCGCGGGGATTTGATCAGAGCGCTCTCTCGACCCCGTGGAAGACATTAAACACCCTCCCAGACCCTTTTCTCTGTCTCCATCTCTGAACCTTTCACTCTCCTTTAATGAGAATTTCTCCTAATTATTTCAGTGGCTGCAGCACAGGGACCGCAGTGTAGTTAGATCTTGATACCGGGACGTGACTGTTATGCTGATAAAGGCAAAAGATCAATAATTTAGGCCCTAGCGTTAATGGCAGAGCTGAGAGCTTAAGTGTCTGTATTCAGGTTTAGTCCTGAAGGTTCCTGGAGTATTAATGATTTCCAGAGGAATTCCCCCCCCCCCCCGCCTTCCCCTTTTCTTGTGCTGCTGTTGCTTTTTCCTTAATCCTGTTTCTCTTTAAAGCCCCTTTCTCCTCATTTTTTTTATTTTATGTTTTGAGGGTTTTTTGTTGTTTCCCTACTCTGCAGCCAGTCTGCTTTGCTTTTAGGTTGCCCCTGAACCGCCCTTACACAGTTTATCTGGGGATGTGGTAGTGCATTAGAAAACAAACCCGGGGTAATCCTGGGGGAAGAAGTGTTGAAAGAGCGGGGAGATGGGTAAAAAAATTACCCATTTTTTTTTTCTGTTTTGCTTTGGAGAGTGCAGGATGAGTCCCGCTCAGGAGGTGAGCAGTATGGCTGCATCTGGAAGATGGCTTGGGTCAGGTTGCTTTCTGCAGGAGCTGGAGGTCTCCATCTGTGATGGAAGTGCATGTGGTGTGGTGATGCAGGTGGAGTTACCTTCAGTCCCCTATGGGGCCATGCCCTGGTCACCCATGCCATCCCAGCTGCCACCATGCCCATGGGTACATGTGGAGAGGGAAGACCCTGAGCATGAAACACTGTTGTGCTCTTGTTTTCTTGTCTCTTTTTCCATATGCACCTCCAAGCCCTCAGCACAGCCCCTCTCCCTCTCCTTTGCGCCTTTGCAGATCCATTTTTGCTGCAGAAACTCATGTTCCTGCCCCTTCATGTCAGCTCGAAGGGGGGCTGCTGGCAGAGGGAGGGACATGTGCTGTGTGTCCTGCATGGAGGATGCTCCAACATCATGATCCCTAGCAGATTTCCTGCCCTTGTCCTTGGAGAAAGGTCGTGGCATTGCTTGGTGCAGGACTGGGTTTGTCCTGTGGATGCTGGGCAGATTTGGGATGGGATGGGGGAACAGGAAACCCATCTGCCAGAGAACCTGGTGCTCTGTGCTTCTTTCTTTCCAGCACTGGGATCCATCTGCCTTCTTGTTTGCTGAGTTTCCTCCACTGGACCAGCATGTCTGAGACAATCCATGGCTGTCCGGCAAGTGTTTGGAGGCCCAGGGTAGAAAAGGGGGAAGTTTGAGAGAAGAGAGAGGGGTGGGAAACATTAACCAGTTTTCTTGTGAGTCATAAGCACTTTCTTCCTTGAGGGTTTTTTTTTTTATTTCTTTTTTTTTTTTCAAGCCTGTTAGTACTTGAGGATTCAGGAAATACTGAGTTGATTTGAAAGAAGATGACAAATGATGAAGGGAAATTGGGGGATAAAGACTGTTATTTAGCCACGAGGAGCTCTGGCTGGGAAACACTGCTATATGCATTAGCTGGTTAATGGGAATTTTGCCTGGGTTATCTCCGTCCTGATTAGGGGAGAGAGGCTGGGGGTGCAGGGATTTTGTGACTTTTTGGTCTGTTTGGCGCCCTGGGTTGCCCTTTGCTGCAAAGAGAATGGGAAGGATTTCTTCAGAGTTGCAGAGCATCCATTTCCTACAGTGCTCCGGGTCTCTCCTGAGGATCACTGGCCCTCCAGCTTGGCACTGAGCTCATCAGTCCTCCGCTGCCATCCCCAGTTCCTGATTTGGGCTGATGTGATGCGGGCAGGAATTGGCAGAGCATTGTCTGTCCCTAGCAGTGTTAAGAAGCACATGGTGTGTCCCGAGTGCCACCAACCAGACCCCACAGAGAAGCTGGAAATACTGATTTATGTTTTCTAAGGATGTCATAAGCAATGGGGGAAGCCTCACTATTGAGGCTTGGTCTTTCCTGATCATCAGCGTTACTTTGTGGTGTTCTTTCTTTTCTGATACCAAATGCTGAGGGTCTCATCTCTCCCAAAACTCCTGGAACTTTGGAGTAAAAAATGCGAGTATCCTACTGACGTGGAAGCTGTCA
Source organism: Gallinago undulata (assembly GCA_026546715.1). Lineage (NCBI taxonomy): Eukaryota > Metazoa > Chordata > Aves > Charadriiformes > Scolopacidae > Gallinago > Gallinago undulata. The sequence continues at coordinate 3,114,725 of JAOTQQ010000004.1, forward strand.
AGTACCAGTGAGCTCTACCTTCCAGCTGCAGAGCTGAGATATCTTCTGGTTTCTGCCCTTTCTCTTTGCTAGCAGCTGAAGGCTCTTGCTGGCATCCAGAGGACAGTGTGCTCCTTTATGCAGCCGTGCCTTTGCTGGGCTTGGTCAGGCAGAGCAGGCTGGAGCTTGGTAAACAGTCCTGTAGCTCCACGGTCCAGCTGGCTCCTCCTAGCCAGCTCGCCTTGGCAGGGCCAGCCAGAGTATAAATTAGTTTCAACTTATTGTAGTCACTCAAGTATAGAAATATAGTCGAGGACATGCGGGGAAAACATCTGGGCAGTGCAAAAGGGCTTGTTGGCTTTTATGTGATGGCATTATTTGGGGTTGGGAGTGAACGACTTTAAAAGCAGATTTTTTTTCAAAGAACAAAAAGGCTTTTCAATGCTGCCTAGTTCCATGCTGTTTACAAAAATGTATATGTATGCATATGTCTGTATATGCACACTCATAACTGCATGTATAGGAATACAAATGTGGAATGATGGGAATCTGAGCTGGTAGCCAGAGGCTGTGCTGCGGAGGTGTTCCAGGGAGTAAAGGAGGCCTGTGGTTACCTTTCTTTGTGCGAGGTAGGGACCGTGTGTCCTGATACCAAGTAGTTTCTTTGTTCGTTGAAAAAAGAGAGACTTGCTGGAAAATAACCTTGCAGGAAACATGGCCAAATGGGACCCAGGGCCGGCTCCCTGGTGTCGCAGGTGACCCAGGCAAGGAATGTCAACACAGTCTTTGGGGTCACCTTGGCTTTCCTTCTTACTTTTCCTAGTGGGTCTCCAGTTATTCTCCTAGGCAGGAGGTACAACGGCCACATGATGTTCCTACCCAAGTGTTTCCTGCTGAGGTTACGTGTTTGCACTCAGGTGTTTGAGTGCCAAATTTAGTTGACTTCAGTAGGATCTTCCTTATCCAAGGCTGCCCGAGGCATGCGTTGGGTTTGCCAGGCTTGGTTATAAGGTTGATTACTGGATGCTCTGGCCTTAGGCTGTGAGGCTTGAGTATTTGCAGAGCTTGTCTCAGCAAGCTTTAGAGAGGACATGACTTTAAGGACAAGTACAAGTAGCTGTAGGTTTTTCTGGCCACCAAACTGGTGGTGAAGTAGTGAAGCTCTGCCAGTATTTGTTGTGGGTAGCCCTGGGGAGCAGGTATTTGTATCTGAAATGTTAATAGAGAGACTGAATTGAATCGTGCATGCTGTCGGGGGAGCGGTAAAAGCCATTTACAAAAGAAGCCAAGAGAAGATCAGTCGAAATGCACACAAACCCTAAAAATCCCAATGTGATGCCTGAATAATCGCCCATTTGTCTGGGGAAAGAGATTAATCCAGCCAGGGTTCAGTTTAACAGGATTATTGAACGTAGGGGTGAGGGGCAGAGGGAAGGAAGGCTCTGGGATTTTCCATGTGACTTAAGACCATGGATCTTTCTTTTCCAGTGGTCCCAGTAGGATGGGGAAGCTTCAGGAGTTGGGTGAGCTATAGTTGGGACAGTTGGGGTCACGTAGGTCTGACCCAGTCCCTTCATTTCCTTACCTTTCTCTGGCCAGTTTGGTTAGATGAGGAACTCTTTCGGGTAGAGACCATACTGGATGGTATGTGCTCCTTGCAGGGAGCTGAAACGGGAAATTTGGCAGTTTTTAACCCTACTGAAAGAAATACATTTTTCATCCAGTCGATGGCACGAAGTCTGACTGCATCTCCAAGGGGGCTGCCATCAGGTCAGTTGTGTCCATTGCAACACTACTGGAAAAGTCTCACTTAAGAGAAGTCAAGACAGATGTGGGGAGGATTTTTGGAAAGGCCATAGACCCTCTTTGGTCTCTGATGAAGGGTGAGGAAGAACCTTCTGATAGGGCTGGATTAGTCGTTGGGTAGCAGGGGACATTCCTGTCTCCTGAAGCAACTGATGTTGATGAAACCCCCTTTCATTGGGATCGTACCCTGGAAGGCGTTTAGGTGCAAGGTGGTTTCTGTCCTTGTGGCAGCTCTCCTGTCATAAGCTCCTTTCTAGGCATTGATGTGTTTTCTTCTTAAAGCAGGTTTTTATCCTTAGAAACAAGGAGAGGCATAGATGAGAAAAGAGACAGTGCTGCTGCCTCTACAACATCCCCACAAAGCAGATCACACGAAATAAAGTGAAAGGAGAAATGTTTTTATGGCATCGCCTGCATTTATGTGGAGCTAGATAGGAGCGTGTGTGTGTGTGTCTATGTCTTTTTGTGTGTGCTTTATAATACAAAGCAACTGCAATGTCTCTACGGTGTTACCAGAGAGCTGTTGATGTGTTGTCAGATACTGTAACTTCTTTTAAGTCTACCTTATGTGTAGGGTATCTTGCATATTTGGTGATAAGAAAAAGAAGCAGGAGAATAAAACTGGGAGGAAAAACAAGGGGGCAGCTCTGGCTGACCAAGTGTGTGGTGTCTCCCTCCCTGCCCTCACCTGCCTTGGCTCTTCAGGTGAATATTTGTTAGTCTCTTGATGTGACCTCTTTTTTTTTTTTTTTTTTTTTTTGGAAGGAAAGGAACTATGTTGGAGCTCCCCTTTTCCTTTTGGGTGGTGGTGAGTGTGTTCAGGGAGGGCTGGGATAAGCAAAGCCCTTGGCATTTACATGAACAACACATCACTCTTTCATAAAGGCATCATTTTCCTATTTTGCTGTTTCCGTGCATCTTAACCCACATTTGATTATTTCCAGAAAGCCTTTCTGCAAGCGGTGTCACCTCTTACAGACACGTGAGAGTAATAGAAGCGGTGTTGTGTTTCCAACCACTCTTTCTTTAGCCTGTCTTGCTCTCTCCCGTGCAGCAGGACCCCCTGTCCTTTTCCAGGCCATATTTGCTTCCCATTTTCCCATTCCCAGACTTCCCCACTCTCCACGCCCTGGCCCCCTTGCTCCCTCTGCTGCATAGCTTCTGCCAGCTCCATTTATTCAGTGGTGCATGCGAGGATCTAAGGGCCAGCAATGGAGAGAAGATGCAGCCGCCTGCATCTGTACCTGCAGTTCCCTGGGAAACACTGGGGGCATTTTCTCACCTATAGCCTGTGTGTCTCCAAAACCCTGTTGAGGGGTGCAGGTTACCAGTGAGCAAATCTGCCCAAACAGTTGAAGCTGGGAGTTGGCTGCAGGTGTTACCCCACAACCACATTTGGTTTGGAAGAAGGTATGTGTGATGGGTCGTCACCAGACATCTGGTCTCCTGTCCCTGCAGGGCAACTCCTCCGTATGGACCGGAGAGGCTCTTTTCAAAGTGAGGTCTGGCTTTTGAGACTGGACTGAGAATCCCCCATCTTTATTAGACTGCTCTGCAGCAACCCCCTGGGAAAAGCAGCGCTGTTACTCTCATCTAACAGGAATGCAGAGTGGAAGGCGCAAACAAGAGAGGGCTTGAGGACTCCTGGAAGACTGAGGAGTCTTCCAGCACAAGCGTTATCCTTCTGTCCCTGGCACGTCCAGTGGTTCTTTGTAGCTGCAGATACTCATTGGAGCCTGTCCTCCAGGGATGGTGTTTCCTGAAGCGTGCTTGGGAGCCTTTCTCTGGTGATACGTGGTATGGCTGAAGGCTGCACCCCAAGGCAAGCAGCCAGGTAGGGCCACCTCTTTATTAATGTCTGGTCCTTCCTAAGTCATTTAAATAACAAATAAACTCCAGCCGGCTCTGCAGGAGGGTGAGGTTGGGGCTCTGCGTGTCCGTTGTTTCCCCGTGGCCGAGCTGTGCTGAGCCAGGGATGAATGATTGGGACTCAACAAAGTGTTTAAACACCAGAATTGAAATTAATGTCCCCTCATTGCTGGTGAGGCTGCCAATACATTACAGCAAGCACCTTCCCAAAGTGAAATGAATGTTTGTTTATCCTCATGAAATATACATCAAAACATGTTGGTGGGAGAGGCCGCTAACGAGGGAACAGGCCGGCTCTCCGTTAATTCCCGGCTGGGAGCGGACACTGCTCCTCTCCTCTCTTCTTTCCTCTCTGGGCTTTATTTTTGAAGCCTAACCTATCCACAGCTGTGTATCCAAAAGCATTAATATGGCTTTAATGAAAACTCCGGTTGATCTGTCCAAAGATATTGATGAGTGGTCCTCAATCGTATTAATCTTCTCGTTGCGGGAGGAAATGAAGGCGGCAAGCGGGGCCATCAGGTGCCACTGAAAGAGGGGGGTGAGCCGGGAGCAGGGATGGCCACCGCCTGCCGCCTTGACCTGCCTCTGGGGTTGTACCTTTTCCTGGCTTAGGCTGATTTTTCCAATTTTTTGCTCCTTTTTGAAATGGGAAACAAAGTGACCGCCCCTCAGCTGGACTGCATGCCTCAATTCCAGGCCGGTATTTAACATTCAAATCATTAGGTTTCCACCAATAAATCCATTACTGTTAATTATATTGAAGGGGCTAACGATCCGTCGGACAGTATTCTGCCGTAGCTTTCCCTTCGTGTCGAAGAGCCGCCTCGCCTTCAGTCCATGCTGGGATGTGTTTTGGGGGATGTCGTGTGTCCCCCCCCCCTACTCCTTTACAGCTTTTGCGGCGGCGCGATGCCCCTGCCATCCCCTTCTCCCCAAGCGCAGGCTGCTCCTCGATAGGAGCACGCTACACTTCTTTATGGCTTATGGCAAACTGCCTTGATTACTTCTACTGTTGTACCCATTATGTGAATTAAATATGTATTCAGTTGCATGCTGCTTGCGTTGTTATTGCAGGGTGACATATGGTAGTGACTCAATTAGAATGAAACTAGCATTAGATAACCCTTCTGATTACATGCATCCCAGCCCGCTCGGCAGCCTGGCTGCTGCTGCCACCGCCGCTGCTTTGCTTGATCTCCCGTTATCGGCAAGCCGTGGGTTTCATTAGCCGTTATCGTCTCCAGAGGTGGGCTTTCAGCAGGAGCACGGCAAGAGGAGGGCGTGCAGGATGAGGCTGTGGCCTGTGGGTGTCATTGCACTTGCCCGCAGCTGAGCTGGCCTCATGGCCTCTTGCAGGCGGGCTGCGGGAGGGATGCTCGCAGTGAGTCAAGGGTGCTTGCAGCAATGCAGGGATGCTTGCAAGCAATGCATTGCTTGTACTCCAGACCCTCCCCCATGGCTTTCCGTCACAAACATCTTTTACCGTTCCTCGGCAGTAGAGCCTGGGTTTTTTCAGAGCCCAGAAATGCCCAAACATGGGGACCATCCACCGTGTCCTAGCCAGGCGTGCTTTTATGGGTAGTGCTGCGGCAGCGCAGCCCCTTGCAAGCAGCCATCTGCCCCTGTGTGCAATTCTCAGTCTCTGAAGATGTCCTCAAAGCAGCAGCAAAAAGGCCTTAGGTTTGGTGTGGTACACAGATGCTCCTGATTCTGGTAAGCTGCACCAAGCTTTCTGTTTACAGGGATCAAATGGCCGGTGATTTTGTTTTCCTGTGTGCTCTTTCACTGTGTAAAGTGAGTGCCTGGTGAGAAATATCTTGCTAGGAACTGGGCATTTTCACTTCTGCGGGATGATTGAGGTTGCAGGGTGGCGGTGGGTGGCTTTGGCACTGCTGCCCTCTGGTGCACACACTGGCCGCTCCCTGGGGAGCCCAGGGCTCTGAGCCTGGGGTGCAGGGGGGAACTGCTAAGACTGGAGGATCTTCTGCTTTCTCAGTTCCCTTCTGCCATGAAAAAAACTGTCCACATCTCACATTTCTTGAAGCTAGAAAGGATGGATTTCCCTGCCCCCATGCACTGTTGCTTGCATCATTTCTGGGTGTTGGAAGACTGCTACAGGCACAAGCAGAAGATGCTGCTGGTCTTGCGATCAAGTTTCCAGCCTTGAGTTTTGGCAGCAGGGAACCTGGAAGGTTTGACTATTCCAAACAACAGCCAAACTTTCCGTGTCTAACCACAGGGCATTGCACCTCCCCAGAGTTTAGGGGTTAAAGAAAACAAGTTGTGAGCCCTCCCCCCGGCTCTCAAATCCACTGCTTTTTTATCTTACAACTTTGTGAACTGTTTGTCAGCAAATCCTGATGCAAGAGTAAATAGGAAATGGATTAATTATATAAACATGATCAGGTTCCAGAAATAAATATCAGCCTGTGAATTGTTTGCAAACATTTCTCTCCCAGGGCTGCTCTCCGGTTGAAATGTGATCAGTCCCAGTGCCCGGTTTCTCCTCTCACATTGGGCAAGGGAGGTTTTTTTAATAAATCGAATAACGACAGCGATGAAAGAGCAAATAACATGCTTCCCAGTGACAGGGCTTAGCTAAATACAAATTTCATCTGGGTACGTATATAGCTATTGAGGGGGATATTTATGAATGGAAAATGATACAGCTTGACAAAAAAAAACCAAACAAATTGCATTTGTGTATATTTTCACGTCAAAGCTTGGAGTTTGGTTTGCGCCTTTCATTGCTCCTTAATTCTTTGTATTTCTCTTGCATGTTCCCCTTGCGAGCATGTCTGTATGGGGGGGGTGTGTGTACACGTGGGCCTGCATGCGTATTATGCTGTCAGACCTCTGCGGGAAGCTTTATTCTTGCTTTTGCAAGTGGGAAGTTTCTTTTTTTGCGGCGGAATAAAGGCCCTTCCTGTCAGTGGACCGGGAAAGATAGTTGTTTCTGGAGTCCTAATCCTTAAGCCCATTCCAGCTGGTGGTTCAAATCCCATTAGCATCCTTCCTGGCTCAGAGTTTTCTGAGGGGCTGGCTCCAAGGGCTTTGTAGCAAAGCCCGGCTTGTAGAGGAGAGGGCAGGCAGGGTCCAGCCAGCAAACCTGAACCAGAGTGGGTGCCGCATGAGCCTCCGCTTTCGGGGGGCGGGGAGGACGGACAGAGGTCCCAAAGAAGATGCTCAGCTGCAAACCTTGTCCATTTGTGGCTGAGCTCTTCTGATTTCGGCAGAGCTTGCTGTTGTTGCTCCTCAGGGTTCCCTCTCGCAGTGGTGATACTCTCCCTTGCAAGGAGTCAGAGCGTGCAATTCATTTTCCAAACCCAGAGCCTTTCTGGTTGCTCAGTGTGTTTTCTTCCCAGAGCAGAGTTCATAGGGTGAGCTCGGGGGGTGGCATGGGGCTCTCAGAGCAGGATCCATCCCTTTATTGCTTGCCTCGCTATCACTTGGGTTGCTTTCGGCTAGAAAACCGTCAGCTCATACAAATGACTGACAGCAGCCAGCGTCAGCCCTTGGCAGGTATGTAAACAAAGGAGGGAACCGTTTTCTGCTCACTTTTTTTTTTTCCCCCCTTTCATATTTTCTTTTTTTTCACTTGAAGGAGTCATTTCAAGTACGCATGCGAGATGTGGGGTGGTGTAGCCCCACACGCGTCCCCATCTGGGGCTGGCAGTGACCCTGTTTGGCGTCAAGCTGGAGGGTGTCAGCTGGATTTCAGAGCCACTTGACACAAAGGGACTGGGGAAGCAAATAACCGGGATGGTGTGAGGACAGTTATGTGCTCCCCACATTTTTGAAGTCCTCCAAACCTCTCTCTCCTCTGAACATCCCCTCTGGTCTTCGTCTTTCTGCTGTAGGCGAGTGCATCCCTGCTGGCTTCTGTAAGCTGCCTGGCGAGCACAGCCCCCACATTTACAGGGCTGTCAAGGGCTGTGTCTCTCTCCGATTGATTGGAAAAGTTCTTGTGCATATATTTATTATTTTTTTTTTCCCCAATGAAAAACACCACCTGAGCAGGTCTCTGTTTGTCAAGCCTGTGCAGCTCATGCAGAAGGCAGGCGAGCTTGCCTACAGTGACATGAAATAAAATACCAGCCTAGTCCTATCAAGGAAAAGCCAAAGTATTGAAAAAAAAGTGGAGTTTTTATGCTTTATTTTGATTTTCTAAAGTGCCAGGCAATCTCTTAAGGTATTTTAAATAATAAAAAATTTTTATTATTATTATTTTTATTTACTTATTTGGGTATGGTTCTCCTTTGCCCTCCCTGCCTCTGGGTGCTGGGGTCACCCATGCAGCTGCAGAAAGGAGCAGCCAAAGCCCAGAGCTTCAGCCACATGCCTGATTTCAGCTCCAGGGAATTTCACGAGAGTGAAAGGAGATGGAAAACACCGTGAGGCTACTAAGCCACGAGCTGGAGTAGATTATTTAAGTGGATTAGTGATTTCTGACCGGGGGCTGGTGTGGAGCAGATGGGGTTTTGTGTGCTGCTGGTGTGGGGTCTGTGGGGGTTATGGTGGGTGATAGCAGGTTGAATCTTCTGTCTCCAAGAGCTGCAGCCCCTCTCTGCCTGGCCTTTGCTGCCCCAAATAGCCTCTGCAAAGCCACTATGTCCCCAGGGAATATGGGCGCAGGGTAAGAGGGGCAGCAGGGTGGGGACAGCAGGCCCCCCCTTCCTTTGCACTGAAGTGCCATGCCCATCTCTGAGGGTCTCCCAGCCCTTCGTTTGGGGGGGAAGGAAACTCCCACCCGTCTCTCTGTGCACGTTACACGCCTGCACTTTCTCTCCCCTTTCTCTCTCACTCTCCTTTTTTTCCCTTCCTCAAAAAAAAAAAATAAACCCCCAGCAGAAAGCAAGCTGTGATACTGTCGGGCCTGGCGTTGATGTTATTTATTTTCCTCAGTTGCTGCTCTGGAAGCCCGGAGTTGACAGAGCGGTTTTGTAGAATAGAAACATTATAGACTGTTACTGTCAGAGTGTTAAATGTGATGGATAGAGAAATACAGGGGAGGGAGGGGACTTTACACTAGCCATGTCTGCTGGCGAGGGTGCTCATGGGAGAATAAACCATCCGCATATAAGAAATGAATGAGGTAATGTGGCGGGAGGTAATGGACTCTTGCAACAGAGATGTGCCTTGCCGGCTGGACTTAACCCTTGCCGCTCCACTGGTGGGATTGGGGTGGAATGGGAGGTTCATGTCCCACTCGACTGTGGCCCTGAAGTCCAGCAGGTTCGGGGCTGGGATGCTGAGGTGCGGTGGGAAGAGCCAGGTTGCCCCGTGGAGCGAGGGGAGCGTTGCCTGGGTCCTTCCAGACCCCCCACCTCCTGATCAGCAGCGCTTGCTGGACTTGGCCGCAAGCTCAGGATGGAGCATCTTCATGGTGAGCACCAAGAGATCTATTCATGACTTGTTAGCAAAAGGACTTGTGCCGCTTGGGAGGTGCAAAGGGATGCAGCTGTTGGCAAGCAGCAGCCCAGTGGCTCGTTAGGGGTGGCTCTGGCTTTGGGGTCCTGCTGAGGGTGGGTGTGGATATCTTGGGGGCTCAGCTAGTGTTGTGGTTTAACCCCAGCCAGCAGCTAGAACTGCACAGCCGCTTGCTCACTCACCCCAGTTTGGATGGTGGAGAAAATCAGAAGAGTAAAAGTGAGAAAAACCTTGTGGGTTGAGATAAAGACAGTTTAATAGGTAAAGAAAAAGCAGTGCATGCAAGCAAAGCAAAACAAGAAATTCATTCACTGCTTCCCATCAGCAGGTAGGTGTTCAGCCACCTTCAGGAAAACAAGGCTCCATCACCTTTAACAGTTACTTGGGAAGACTCCAAATGTACCCCCCCCTTCCTCCTTCTCCCCAGCTTTATATGCTGAGCATGACATCACATGGTGTGGAATAGTTTTTTGGTCAGTTGGGATCAGCTGTCCCAGCTGTGTCCCCTCCCAGCTTCTTGTGTACCCCCAGGCTGCTCGCTGGTGGGGCAACATGAGGAGCAGAAAACGCCTTGACTGCCTAGCAACAACTAAAAACACCAGTGTGCTACCAAAAGTATTTCTCATCCCAAATCCAAAAACATAGCCCTCTGCCAGCAGCTAGTAAAAATGTTAACTCTATCCCAACTGAAACCACAATAGCTGGCAAGGTAAGGAGCACAGGCCTGGAGCAGGACAGGAGAAGAGGTGACCTGATGTTTCTCTGCCGTCAGTGGCAGAGGTGCTGAGAAGCTTTGCCTTCATTCATGGCTGGTTGCACAAAGTGCTAAGCTGGGGTCCAGAACTGGAACCCCATGGTTACAGTGCTGGGTTTGTGGTTCAAACGTCGTTTCTCGTGTCTGGAGGGATAAAATGGGTGGAGAGGTGCCCCTCCAGTTGGTGTCCCTCCAGTTCTGTGGTTACACCTGAGGAGGGCAGGCTGGGTGCATCTCTGACCTCTTCTTCTGGTTCACATTGATGGCTTTTCCTGTCATCCACTTAACTGTCAAATTGTGTTTTGAAGTCTAATGAGCCCATTTCCATCCCTCCTCCTTACAGAGTCTCTCTGTAGCTTGCCCATGAGGAGACCCCATGGCTGGCTTTGTCTGCTGCCTGTGGGACCACAATCACAGTGTGGTTTGGGTTGGAGAAGGGACCTTCAAAGATCATCTAGTTCACACCCTGCCATGTGGGGGGGTCACCTTTCACGAGATCAGGCTGCCCATCATAATTGACCTTGAACACTTCCAACGATCCACAACTTGGCCAGGCAACCTCTTCCTCTCTCTCACCACCACCATCATAAAATATTTTGTCCTTATACCTAATCTAAACCTACCCTCTTCTACTCTAAAATCATTACCCCTTCTCCTAGCGTTACAGAACCTGATAAAAAGTCTCTCTCCATCTTTCTTGTAAGGATGATGGGCTTGTGGGGGGGTGTTGGTGTGAGAAGCCTCAGAGCGGGGAGCAGCCTGGACGTGGGGTGTCGTACAGCCCTGGCAGCTCTCACCCCCCCTTCCCTTCATGCTTCGCTAGGTGTCCAGCCTGACTGCACAAAGTTTGTTGTAGTCAGTGTGTGTGAGTAATTAAATTACTTCCTTGTGCATTTTACCCTCGCTGACTTTTACCCACCATCTTATCACCAGCTTATGGAGCTTTGTTCACACGTGCTTGGAGGAATATCTCAGCCTTTGTGAGTCCTTCCTAAACCCCGTTCTCGTGTTCTCCTCAAACCTACAGCTGCTCGTGCAATAGTTATTAAGCAGCAGCGGGCAAACCTTCTACCCCCATGGGCTTGTTGAAAAAACTATTTATGTCTACTCTTTTCTACCTCGTAACTAACCTTTAGTCCTTGCTTTTGCCTCTGAGAAGAGTGAAATTTGTCAACTGATGAAACTTTGGAGGCCTCCAAACAACACCAGCTGTGCTTTGTGCCTTCTGTGCTGCAGTTGTAGGAAGGTTAGTGAGGTATGTTTTCTCCTTTCTTACAGGCGTTGCTAGTTAATCTTGGTGGTATCATGTCCATCTCGAGGCTTTATCCTATCTATTTATCATCTTAGGCGGTACTGAAGTGAGACTCACAAGTCAGTGAATCTGTGGCTCATCTCACTCCATTTTTTAAAAATAGGGTATGACACTTTGTGTTCTCTAGTGTAATGAGAGATTGAGCTGCTAATGAAAATATGCAATCATTTTATTTCTGAGTCCCTGCAGAACTCTTAGGCAGGTATTATCTGGTCTTGGTGACTCCTCATTTTTCATTTTCCAAATGTGCTTTAACATCACTTCTTCTGACATCTCAATCTCTGATTGAGCCTCATCGTTGCCACCTGAAAGATGGCCCACATTGAGGGATTGAGTGGTGTTGGGCTGCTGAGAGCTGATACTAGGTTCCCCTGCATCCTTACACCCCGTGGCCACCCCCACAGCAACTTCTCTGGAAATCAGCCCTGTAATAACGATGACAGGCTCCAGGCTTGCTGTAGGTCTTATGACAAAATTCATTCTCATCTTGGTTTGTAGGCTCCTAGGTAGTTAAAAATTTCAACTGGTTAAAGCATTGTCTTTTTGTGAAATTGACTAGTTTAAGGAATTTCCTTGTGTTTGCCTGCTGCTTCTTTGGGGTCTGGGTCAGATTTCTTTGGGATTCAGCGAGAATCCCGAAAATGTTTCTGTCCGGGAGGTGTCTGGGTGCTCTGGCTCCAACAGCATAATCTGGGGATGCTGCTGCTGGACCTGACCTTGCTTTTAGCCAGTCTCAAACAAAAATCTCTTTCTTATGAAAGAGCCACAGGGATGTGCCACTGATGGAGGACGCTGCCTGCTCCAGGGGTGCAGCCACAGTGTCCTGGGCAGCAGCGAGGACATCAGTGTCCCCATTTGATGGCAGCCGCTCTTACCTCTGGTGCATTGAGAAATGATCCACAAAATCCTTTTTTTTTTTTCCTGTTTTTTTTTTTTAATTATTTTATTTTTTTTTGAGGTTTGCACTCCAAATCAGCTTGATTTGGTAAAAGGCATCCATTGCAGCATGTCACAGGTAATTTATTCCCGGGTGCTGTAATCTGAAGAAAAGCAGAACGAAGGACCTCCAGTCACAGCCGCGCGCGCACGCAAAAAGTTAAGTATTCTTGCTTTCGCTGACAGTACAAAGGTGTCATATACGAGAAGGATTGACACAGACCAAAGGGTCTTGTGGGAAATATGATAATAACTATAAAGAAGACAGATTATTCCCCAGTTGCCAACATTCAAACCTTTTTACAGTCAGTTCAAACATATAAAACTTTATTGCTGTAGCAGAAAGGGGAACAATTTCTGGTTGCACAGCTTTCCCAGGGCTGGGTTTATACTGTCTGTGTTATTGCTCTATAGTGGCATTTTAAAGTTTATTGAACAAGACTTTTACAATTGAAGGAAGTATATAAAACTGTAAATTTATTAGATTTTTCAGGATAAGTGCCCTTTCTAGTTGTGCTCAAGAATTCGGAGCTACGAGAAACTGCTAGTTACAAGACTTATTAATATTAAAGACTGAGAGAGCGCACATTTTATACCTTAACTGATCTAAAAAATAATATTATGATATTACTGAAAATCTGAGCTGTCACCGAGCAGGGTGTGTAGAGCGTTTGTATAGTTGGTGTATGTATAAATAGTCTATATCTACGTGCAGATACGTATATATATGTGCATCTGGGTATGCCTTGAAGGGGTGTATATGCATGTGCTGTATGAGGGTGTATGCACACCGATATGTAAACAAACAAGCACATGTGTGTATTTGAGCATATATGTATATATAAATCCACGTGTTCCTATGCGGTATTTTATTTTTATATGGATTTACTTCCTATATTGTGCGGTGCCTTCTACTGTGGAGTCTTTGTGCGCATGTAAGGCTTTTAGGTGATGCAGAAATGCAATTAATAGGGTGGATTTGATGATAATATCATGCTTGGTTGTGTGTGGTGTTCACGGACATCTTGGCATAACTCATGTATGAAGCTATCCAGTATGTAAACTACACAATTTATACTATATTCACCATTCACCTGATGGTTTGTACCTAAAAAGCAGTACATGAGTAACGGTGGGATAGTGTGTTCCAAAAGGCTATGTGTCTGCCCCCATCCCCTGCCTTCTCCTTAGGGCTGTATCCAAGTAACACTGATCATAAATTTGCAGGGACTGGATTCTCTGGTTGGCACATTTGCTCAGGGCTGCTTATGCAGCAAAACTGGGCTGCAGTGCTGCCGGAGACAGCCCTCTGAAAGCTCATCCCAGGTATGATCCAGAGGGAAGCCTGCTCTTGAGGGGTCTCTGCTGTAAGTTTGGGGTTTTTTTCAGCTTGGAGATGATTTCACCTAAATGTGTGACTCGAATGAAAATATGCTTTTCTGCCTGCTGTGCGTGGAGCATTGGCTGTCTACCACAGCGGCCAGTGCTGCTGGAGAGGCCATGGGGACTTTGAAGAGGGTTTTTTGTCTGGGGCAGGGATGTCCACTGGGGCAGAGGGTCTACTGAAACACCTCTCACCGGGGCTGGGAATAAATTCCCCAGCTCCGGAGGAGAGCCTTCCTCCACCGCTCTGCTCTGCTGGTCCAGCACAGCCACAGAAGTAGATGTCTTCAACTTTAGCACCTGCGATGGCAACTTGGCAAGGGGCAGTGGGTGCTTTGGAGGCTGAGCAGGAGCAGGCAGGAGCACCACGAACCGGCAGTGAAGGCAAGGAAGTCAATAAGCCCTGAATCTTTTATGAGACCTTGGATATTCTGATCACAGCTCTGCTGGCACCGAGATAGGAATACAGATTATCTGAGAAAGCGTCTGTGACTTGAAGCTTGGTCTTGGGTCTTCCTAAGGTTTTTAGTTTGCCTCCCCGTATTAACATTCTGCTGTCCGTTTTTTGGGGGGCTTCCCCTTTTCCTTCTGCTTTTTCCCTGCAGAAGGGATGGAGCTCAGGTGCAATTGCTGGGAGTGAGGGCTGGCTGAAGAAGAAAGGGGGAAGAAGGTTAGTGCAGCTAATGGGGCTAAGAGCCTTATCCCTGCATATTGTTAATAACAAAACCAAGCAGCAACACTGCACGCCGTGAGTCTGAAGAAAAGGAAAGCCCTCGGATCCCTTGTAATCCCGCGTTGCGCAGCGCGACGGTGCTGGAATTGCAAGGGTTCTCACTGAATTCATTTCAGGTTTGGAGAGAAAAGGAGAAAGGAGGAAAAGGAGGAGGATGGGGAAGAAAAAAAATAATGAAAGACCCCTGCACTGAGATGAATTTATGCCTAAGCTTGTCTTGGGAATGCAAATGTGTTTAAGACTCTCTGAGCTAAACCACCCCTTTTGGGAAGAGGGAGGGGGAAAAAGGGGGAGGGGGGGGAAAGTATGACACAGAAGGGACACCGGGAGAATGTGAAATGAGGGTTTGCTGCCCCTCCTCCCGCGCCCTGCCTGCTGCCGAGCTGGCACACGGGCAGGCAGCGAGGAGCTGCCGAGATGCTGCATGGAGGGGGGGGACCCAGGCATGTGGGTGCTGCGCTCTTCGGTGGGCACCTACATCACTCTGCCTCCATCCCCCGTGGAGAGGTGGGTGCTGGTGCCTTCCCACCATTGCAGTGGCCTCCTGATGTGCCGTAAGCACGTCAGGTGTGACACGGCCACACTCCTGCCACCGCTGCCGAGCCCCTGTTTTTCACTGCGGAGGTGAGGAGGGTGCTGCCTGCCTGCTCCCCCCACCTCTAGCCCCGCTGGGGCTTTGCAGGGCTCTCCTGGCACCACAGGGATGCTCGCCGCGGGGTCTGCAAAGCCGAGGGGAGGAGGGCAGTGGGGAGAGGAGAAAAGCGGCGGCGAGCAGGAGGGAGGAGGGATGCAGGAGGAGATGCGAACCCACTGCCAATTGGGCAGTTGTGTCTGTTGTCTGGAGGCTGCTGCTAACCACTCGTTACAATTAAAATGAAGTGTCCGTCAGCGGCTATCTTCGCTGTGTGGCCCATATGTTTCTGAGCTGATACTGTCCGGATTATTCTGTTTGGGAGAACGATAACGGCTGTTTATAACCTTGGCAAAGACTGAGCCCTAATCAGGCTGGAGCACATTTTCACCGACTGGCTGATAACAGGCTGTTAGCTGCCTTATCGCTGGGGAGAGATAGGCCAAAATAAGCAGATCTGTGAGCACAGGAGCCCAACCAAGAGGCACATACTCTGGCCTGGCCTTTATTTTTAGATGCTCTTTTCTCTTTTTTTTTCCTTTCCCCCCCCCCTCCTTTTCCTGGCTGATTTCAGAGAGAAGGGGGGATTATTTCAGCAGAAGGAGAGGAAGGTGGCGGCTTTTGTTCACATCAGTAAATGGGGTGGAAAGAAAGGTGTGCAGAAATAACACAGGGGAGTTGTATCCTTTTCCGTGTGCCCACTGCCTGGGTCCCTCAGTTACCTTGTGCCTGGTCCCCTGGGGTACATGCAGCCATCTCCATCTTTGGGAGCAAGAGTGAAGTGTGTCTGTTCCCCCTCGCAGCATCCCTACTTCCCTCAATTTCTGCTCGCTTTGTCCTCTTCTCTCTGAGTCTGACTCTTCAAAGTGGCAACAGGCTGTTTTTAGGGTGGAATTGTTTTTGTGTGGAGGAAAGGCATTTTGAAAAAGGGCAGTTCTTGAGTTTTCTCCCCAAAATCAGGTTGTGTGGAAAAAGAGAAGTACAGCAGCAAGACCTGGGCGGTCCTGCTGCAGAAACCATGTTGGGCCAGGGCATCTTGAAATCCTGGGCAACTGGGCACCTAATGAGACCAGTTTTTCTGAAGGCAGCCTCTCAATGAGGGTGGCTAGAGCATCTTCCCAGTCTGCACTGGTACTCGGCTGTTCCCAGCAGTGGGGTTAACCTGGTGCTGTTTGTGGTGCAGGTGTGTGATCCCTGCCATGCCTCTCCCTTGGTGTAGCCTGAGGCGTGCTCCATTATGCCCATGGCTCCGCTCTCGAATCTTCCAGTGGAAATGGTCCAGATCTCCTGGTGCCGCTCCTCCCTCCCTCCCTCCACTGCTCAGGCTCCGTACTCTGCCTTGAAGCCTCAGGCAGGTGTTCAAATAAATAATGCAGCTAAAAATACCTTTTGGCAGCAGCTGGGAGTTGTTGCAAGCAGCACTGCCGGAGTGGTGGGAATACAGCATCCCGGCTCTGCGGGCAGGTGTGTCTGCATGCTCCGGAAAAGCAAGAGCAAGTGCTGCGGGAACCAGGGTCTGCCTGTCTCCTGGGTCCGCTACGGCCCCACCGACAAGCCAAGGTGTTGATTGCGTCCCTCCTCGGCTTTTAAGCAAGCATCTCCTTTGCTGAGGTTGGCTTTCAGTGGAAGGATGCTGCCACGGGGACTCTCCAGCTGCATCCTGGCTCGTGGAGGAGTGTCATGCCGGCCCCGCGCTCTGGCTGCATCAGCAAAGAATCGTTTGCATCTCAAACCATTTGCCCTTTGAAGGAACACTTTGAAGGCTGGATTGCACAGGGAGGACGTCCAGGGAAGGATGCCAAACCCTTCCTGGACACCTAGGTGCTGCAAGGGCACTTGGCACCTCAGTTATTTGGTCTGGTTTGCTGGAGCTGGCTGTTTTAAAATCTCCTCCAAATATCTTCTGCTGCCTGCTCTTTCCTGAGGAGTTGTCCCAGCTGAAGCCAGCTCCTGGTGGCTTTCCCTCCTCCCTTCACCTGCCTGGGCCTGGACCTGGCAGCCTGGACCCTTGTGGGTGCCTCCACTAAGCGCTCATCTCTTGTCTCTGGAGAGCTTTTGAGAACTCCTTTGGCAGCAAATGGTCAGATGACAAATTTAATTAACGTAGCAGGAATGTTGCTGGGGGCAGAGCATCCTTGAGTTGGCCACAAACAAAACTGACCTTGGCTTTCCTCTCTCCCAACTGATAACAAACCCTTTGCTGCTGGTCAGAGCTGCTCCCATTCCGATGCGCAGACAAGGAGGGATGCTAGATTGCTCCTCTCCTGTACCTGTGGGTTTTGGTGAGTGCTGGCCGCCTCCTGCACCAGTTGCGAGCCTTTCAGTGGGTTGTCCTTGTGCACCTCAGCTTGGAGAGCAAAATGGCTTGTGGCTGAGTCCCAAAGCAATTGTGCCAGGGTGCAAGGATAGGGGCTGAGGAACCAGGATGCTCCTGACATTCATGCTGCTCTGTGCAGGCTGAGACCTGGTTCTTCTTATAGTATTGGCCAAAACTGTGACAGCCTTTCAGTGCTGGCAGCCCTTGCTTTGCCTTGCCTCTCTAGGAGTGCAGGGAAAGTGCTGCTGGGGCTGGCATGGTGGCTGTGGGTCACCAGTGGTCTGGGTGATGCTTGAGTCATGCTCGAGTCCTGCAGTGCCACTGCCTCGTTGTGGTTTTGGCCACAGTTCCCTTTAAGGCCCGAAAAGATCAAGCCAAATGGCATGCTGGAAAGCCTTCCCGACTCCAAGGGAGATGCTATCTAGGAATTGCTGGCTGCTTTTCCATGCTTTTTGGGTGTATTTGGCCTGTTTTCACAGCAGAAGTACAAGTACAGTGCAACATCAGCTAAGGGTTGGACACCTTTCAGAGTGAAAACATGGTCTGGCTATGGCGTGGTTGTCCGACTACGGCATGGTAGTCCGGCATGTGCCCCCACAAGCACGTCCGTGGTGACTTATCTCAGTCCCCAGGGCAGGGGGGGTTTGCTGCGGCTCAACAGCCTGCTGCCGGCCCGTGAAATGCAGTCAGAGCTACGCGGCCGCCACGAGCCAGGGCAAGCTGACTCTTCCCATCTCATCCTGTGGAGAACAAACAGAGCTCAAGGTAAAGCACTGAAATTTCACCGTGACCTTTTCTTAAAGCATTATAATCAAGTTGAACGTTTCCAGTTGTCCCACTAATGTTTGCCCCATGGGAGAAGGCGTCCTGCTTTGAGGGAGGATGTTTGTGGCGACAAGCACGCTTGCCCCGGGAGCTCGTGGCACTGGATGCCAAATGCCTGCTGGGGGCCGGGAAGGCGGGGGGCAGAGGGCCGGGGCTGCTCCCCGCCTCCCGCCGTAATGCAGCCAGGGGAAGGAATCTGCTGAACGCTCTGCATCTGCTACAGCCTTTGCTCAGGGCTTTTCGACACATGGATTGTAAAAGGCACACGGCCTGGCGTGTTGCTGGGCACCCATAAGGCCTCCCAAGTGTGATTTCAAGTTGTTGCTGTTGACTCGGGCTGTGGGATTAGCAGCTCCTGCCCGCGGCAGGTTGGGGTTGGCTTGAGGGAACCTGAGGCTGGAGCTGGAGGGGCTTGATCCAAGGATGTGTAGAGGTGTTGGGGCAGAGAGAGGCTTATAAGTCCAGCTTGGACACAGAAGACACTGTGTCTGCTAGATCTGTCTTTCTCATGAGGTCATGGCCTCTTTATGCTGGTGTCTTGTCATGCTGGATCTGGGGACATGGTGTTCAGTCTTCTGCATGCAGGAGCATCTTGCTTCAGCTTGAACAGGCAAGTGCCCATCGTGTCTCCTGGTCCCTGTGGCTTGCCTGTACAGAGGCTGGGGTTTCTGTGTCCCTCAGCAGCATCGGAGAAGGTGACCCTGTCTTCCTCAATGATGAAGGGGGCTGTCCTGCTCTGTCTCCCAGAGCCACACAAGAGGAGGGACGCAGATGCCCCATGGAGGCTGCCAATCCAAGCACAGCTGTGTGTTTCCTGCTGGACTGGGAAGGAAAGATGTTTTTGCAGACTCTACCCCAACGAGGATGCTCTCACTGGGTTTGGCTCAAAGTGCCCATGACCTTCAGGCATGCTTTTTTGGTCCCCACTGGATTTTTGAAAGATATTTGAGGGATGAAGGATGGAGATACTGCTATGTGCGCGAGAGTGGTGGTGGTGGGAGCAAGCAGTGCCAGGGTGAGGGCACAGGGGCTGCCAGACCCTTCCAGGCACCAGAGGGCTGCAGGTAGTCCTAAGCTGGAAGCGTGCTTCGGCCTCAACAGTGTCACCAGCTTGCGACCACCTCCTGAAGCAGCCGTGTGTCCATGGCCACATCCATGGGTGGAGGTGAGCCCTTCTCCCCCCTGCACCCAGCTGGTCCACGCCTCCCATACCCCAAAGCACCTGCCTTTGTCCTGCAAAGCGAGGGTCCCCTCTGGGTGCGTGCGTGTGCGTGCTGGCACCGCTGACATTTAGCTCTTGCTGGCTTGCAACGATGCATATGTATGAGGAGCAGGCAGGAGGGTGACGGGGGGCTGGCCTTGGCCCTGCGACCTCCACAGAAGCGGAGCTGCTGCCGCATGTGGCTCCAGGGCGTTTGGTTTTGTTTTTGAAATTTCTCATTGAAATGTTCCAATAATCCCAATTCAGTTTTGCTGCCTTCGTCTCCTCCCTCTGCAGTGGCCGGGAAAGCAGGATGGCTGGGTGGGGTGCCGCTTCCCAAGGGTTTCCTCCTCTGTTTGCACAAGGCATTGGATGCAGCTGTAAGGTTCCCAGCAAAGATCCGTTTTAAGCACGGAAAATTGAGTTTACCACATCGCTGAAGTCTTGTCTGAACCAGCTGCCATGCAACATTGGCGGGTATACCATCGTCTGGGTGATGCTTGGGACCTCTGGAAAAGCACGTCTTGTGTGTGGTTGGTCCCAAAGACATCCGCAGTGTCTGAAGATGCTACTCGCCTCCTTCCTAACATTAGATGGTGCTAATTGATGACCTGCCCCTAAGCATTGGTGACCCCCCTAAACAGCATTGCCCGCTGTTGCCCGCAGCTGCCCTTGCAAGAAGGGTTCAGCCTGGCTTTTGGGGACAGTTAGCTGCATGTCTTGGGGCTGTGCTGTGGACAGGGTGACCTCGCGAAGCTGCTGCCGTTTGGATGTGGACCAAGTGGTGACAGTGCCTTCCTGGGCTTGGATGCCATCATGCCACGGGAGGTGGGATGGTTGGGAAACCAAAGCATGGGACCAGTAAAGGGGCATAGGATTAAAGGCAGTGATCTCCTTGGAAGCCCACAGCAGGGCAGAGAGGTGAAGCGCTGATCGGGGAGCCCTGTGACAGGCAGGCAGGTCTAATCTGTGCATCTGCATCTGCTTGGGCTGCGCCTTGTAGCCATTACAGCCAGGCATTAACTGTTTGCTGATGGAGCGGCTTCCCCAGGCCAGCGTCCAGGTGTCCCCTCCCCACCTCACTGCCCACCCCTACATCCCCACACGTGGCACCGGCTCTGCGTGTCTCCCCTCCACCTGCCTCCCCAGGGCAGGCAGCGGACACAGCTCCCTCCTCCTGGGCAGTCTCCCTTCCATAAAATGACTCCCCCCCCCCCCCCCTCCCCCAGCTTCCCCTTCCTCCCCCTCCCCAAAACTTTCTTGCTCAGGGGTTCGCCGCAGAGCTGTCCTCCGTCTCAGTTGTTCCCGGCTGTCAGAGGTTATATATATCCGCTCTGCTCATGCTCATCCTCTGTAACCATTTTCTGCTACAGAATCTTCTGGCTGCTCGTTGAAGCCTTAATCCGTAATGCAGCGATCAATGGGTGTGCGCCTTTACCACTCGGATGCTCATTTTTTAATCCCCACTGCCTCCTTCAATGTCATCCCTTCCCATTTTTCTTTATAGAATTTCAGGTCTACTGTACCTGCTGATTACTTAGCGGAGACCGCTGGACATCTCCCTTAATTAATTCCATCGATTTCTCAAATCCCACAAGGTTTGGGGTCCTTAGATTTCTGAAGCAGCTAAATGGAATGTCTAAATTCCGACATTTTCCCTCTATAAATTGTTTTGCCAGGGAGACGCTGGGAGGCAGCGCTCTGGCTTTATTTATTTGGAGGTGATGTTAGCCCTGGAGCCTTCCCCATCCTTGCTGCGGGCACCAAGGAGGGTGTGGGAGGCGGATGCCACTCGTCCTCATCACCCAGACGAGCCCCCCATCCCCAAGATGCTGTTGCAGACTCCCGGACCTCCACTGCCATGCATCCCAGGAGCAGCATCCTCCTGGTGAGGGAGCGGGGTGGGACCAGCCTCGGGAAGGGAATAAAGCTCCTGGAAGGAACCTATTTACTAGTTGGGCCCTCGCCGCGTGCGGCTGGGGAAGACTCTGTTGCTATGCACAGGGAGCTTAATTTTATTATTACTCTCTGCTATTTAATGTCTGTCTCTCAGGCAGCTGGTGATGTTTTAATGAAGCTGGAATTGCATAGTCTGTAGCGCTGGATAATCGTAAGCTGCCGAGTCAGAATCAAATTAATAATTCATGAAATTAAAGTGTATAATTAATTCGAACTGTGCAGATGAGGAGGGACCTGAGCCTTCAGCCTGAAAGGATCGCACACATGTCCGTAAAACGTGCGTGTGCATGTCCATCTGCAATGACAGGGGCATCTGCACCGGGGCCCTGGCAGGGCTGGGCAAATTTGCTGCCTCTCGCCTCCCCAGCCACAGATCCTTGGGACACGTTGCCTTCCTCAACTGTAAGGCACAGAGGCTTAGTTTTAATTGGTTTTATTTGGGAACTTCCCAATGCACACATGTTTTCAGGTTAAAACTTCCACTCTTGCGTTTTGTCCAAAAATGATGATATTTGATAGCTGGGGAAGCCTGCCTGGCCATGTTGCTGGATATGGCCATGTGTCCCTTCCCCTGGAGAGGAGAAGTGACATGTGCCTCTATTCTTCATAGCCTCACTAGTCTTCCATGGTTATATTTGTTTTCTCATTTCATCTGGTGTGAAATGGAACACATGTCATCTGGAAATGGAGCAACCACTGCACTGCTTTTTGAAGGACTGCTGCAGTAGATAATCTCAAGGGGCTGTATGGGCTCAAAAAGGTGGAGATGGTGAACTTGGTGGAGTTAATAGGTGCTCCACCAACATGGGAGGGATGTTTCCTTTGGTTGTTCTCCAGAAATTTTGTAGTAAAAAGAGCAGGGTCATGTGTTTCCAGTCACATAAGTAAAAGCAAAGGGACTCAACGTTGCTACTTGGGCAGGTCAGAGCTACCATGGAGGACATAGGCTTGAAAGTTTGAAATGTACCACTTGCAAGCAGGTAGGGCAAATGAGCTGAGCAACACAGGAGGTTTAGGGAACTTTTATCTTTGGGTCTAGTTGGACCCAGTGACAACATTGCTGATCCGTCTTGTAGGAGGCACTGACCCAGTTCTTATATTCCTGCAAGTCATTGCCAGCATTGAGAGGAGCAATAGGCAGATGAGCAGAGGAGGTTGCACTACTTTAACCGCTCTGTGTGCTCGGGAGATGAGTCTCATCAAATCCTGATCCAGGATGGGACAGCTGGGAATTGTCTTTGGAGCTGTTTCTCTTGAGCCTCTCAGTGTATGGGGAACGGGCTTCCTTGTGTTTGCAGAGATGGAACCTTCATAGCCAAGTGATATTGGAGGAAATTTGGGTACAAAGACACGCACAGACTGAAATGAAACATCTGCTTGGGTCTAAAATTACTGTCTTCCCAAGAATGTTGAGTTGCCCACGCACTGAAAACTTGGTTATTTACCCAAGTTGAGATGTTGAATATTTTGCAGCTTTGAAGGCCACATCTTTAGCATCTACGGTCCGTACAGGTAGCCATTGGCTGATACCTGTGGAGGAGAAGCAGGCTCAAATAGACTCTCCTGTCCACCATTAAACCATCTGAGGTCATTGCTGCTTCTATAGTAGAGTGATGTCCTCATTCTTTTGCCTGGCTAGAACAAGCTTTGCATATTTGGTTACAGCTTCCCAATTTATGCTATTTTTATGCAAGGTAAAATGGTGGCATTGTGGATTTGGGGAGTGTATTTCTTGAAGACATTTGCAAGGGAATCTTTTATTCATACAAATTTAATATTTATTTAGCCAAAAATCTGGCTGCAGCAAGATAATGTGATTTTGCTGTAAATGCCATAACTGTGAAGGATCTCAAGTACAAAGCTGATGGAATATCTATTTAGAAAACTATTAGTTGAAAGCAAAATTGCACTAAAAGGACAGTGTGAGTAAATTTTGGGGGTGTGAATCAGGAATCCTCCCCATTCTCTTAAGTTGACTGCAAAATATTGTCCCCCTGGGTGCTTACACGTTCTTGCACTAGGCACAGCCATCTCAAGGTGGTATCCATGGCCAGAGACCTGCCTAGTTTGGGAAGGTGAGATTTGGTGGAGCATCACTTCTGTCTGCTTAATTTTTCCTCCTCCATTTGGTGACTGGTGGCCCTGGGAACTGAGGCACACCACGTTGCTCCTTGGAAGAGGGGGAAAACTGAGATTTTTCCCTTTCTCCAACTGAGACACAGACAGCAAAGGGCGTTTCTGGGACAGATTGGTGTCAGACATTGGCTGGTCGTTGGCTGTTTCAGCGCTCAGCTGGGTTGCAGTGCTGCGGGGAAATCCTGCCTGATGCAGAGTCAAAGCAGAAGTGGAGAAACAACATTTTTTGTGTGAGGCTCTTGTGTGCACAGGAAATTCAAAAAATTGCTTTTATTTTGCAATCAGGGGCAAACATAGCTCTTTTCTGTGATTCATAAAATGAGGTTCTTCTGATCGTTTCCAGGGCCTTTTCCAGCTGTTGGCTTTGGCAATCCTGAACAATTTTGGTCCAGAGGAGAGACAATATTTCAGTATCAAAGGGTTTTTTAACGCTCCCTGCCTAGGCTTCAGGAGCTGGGGTTAACCACCCATCCAACCTGTACTGTATGATGAAAAGGCAAGATACACAGGACCTTTATGCTCATTAATTGTGTGCAATTAAGCCCTGAAGCTTTTGTGATACTTAATGAAATTGTGCAATTGCTTTTGGACCATCATGGTTCACATCCCATTGGCATCTCCTTGCCTTGATAGAAATCCTTGTTCCAGGGTTTGGGCTGCTGGTGAGTGGCACAGTTTGATGACTGGAAGACTGTAAGATATTTTTGTGAATTGTCCCCAGTATTTTTCTAACAGCTCAGAGCCAACTCCGCTTCCTGGCTGCATGGGTTGAAGGCACAAAACAGTCAGGATGGTGCAGTTTGCTCCGCGAGCTCTTTCTTTCAGTGTTCAGACATGACAAACTTCTCATACCCTGTTTCATCTCTCCATCCTGTGATTTCTCCATTGTAGGAAGAAAGGGAAGGGAAGGATTTCCCCCTTCCTGTGAGCATGGCTAAACATCAGCAAAGGTCTCCGAGGTTGCGCAGCACTGGGTAAATGCTGAGTGGTATTATTAATAACCTACCCTTTTTTTGCTAATGCTCCCCTTTGGAGTCCAGATCTTTTATTATTATTATTATTGTAAACTGTTACAACACAGGACGTGGGGAAGCTGAGGAGCAAAGCTGGTTTTCTCCATCGCTCTGCCTCCATCCTGCTTGGTCATCTGCTGCCTGGTACCTGCCTGCAGGGTGGGTGGTTTATGTATCACCACCTGAGCAGCTTCTGCTCTCCCAGTGGTTCCATGGCCCTGTGCTGGCTCATCCCTACCACCCTGGAGTAGCCCTGGCTGGTTGGGAAGACGGCAGGGAGACCCTTGGGCTGGGTCTTGAGTTGGAGCTGCTTCCTCCTCCTCACAGGTCCATGTGGCTCTTTGGGGGGTAGATGGGGAGGTGGAGGAGGGCAGAGGGAGCGGAGGTGGGGGGTGGGAGCCCGATTGAAAGGGTTACTGCCAAATGCAAACAAAAACAAGATGCAAATGAGCCACTTGCAACAGGTAGCCTTAATCAGATGCTGTCAGATGAATTCAGCATCTCTCCGATTGTCGCCTGCACTAGCCTCCCGTTCGGAAGCCCTCATCTGCTCCAGATGTGGTTTAATTTACTGCGACTTGGCTAATTACTGTAATTAAGGATTAATTACTGTTAATTACTTTCACATAAACTCAACGCCAGTCAAAGAGCGGAGCCTTATGAAGCCTGCCACAGCAGAGAACACAAGCACGGCAGCTTGGGTGGGCCCACTGGGTCCTCAGGGCGATCCCGAGCTGGTACCCACCGCCCGGCCAGCCCCCAGTCCTGGCCCTTGCCCCACGGGGTCACCCCTTTCCTGGCCCTTGCAGGGCCGGCGGGCATGCGTGGCAGGGCTCCAGATGGCATCCAGCGAGCCAGCCGTCGTTATTATCGTTAATAATTAGATAGAGCGGGGATTTGCTGTGCAAACCCCGGTTAGGAAGGGGAGGCCAGCAGCGTCTCCGGCAGGCTCTTGAAAGATGCAACGGATTAACCACCTTTCCCACCTCCAACCTTTTCTCATGCTCCCACCTGCCGCGTCCTCCACCGCCGCATCCCCAGCCAGGGACCAGGCTGGGGAGCCTTAATATGCGAGAGACACAAAATTGTTTTGCTTTCCCCGACATCATGTGTGCAAAAAGGTGCTTTAGCAAACAAGGGGAAAAAAATCAAGCCTGTATCTAAGGGAACAGGAGCCCGGAAAACCTGCAGTGGGTGTGGGAAGGAGCACCAAAATGATTCATGGGCAGTACGATGTGCAGTATTCCTGGGGGAAGCAGGGGTCTGCCGGTGGCGGAGGGCTTGCCCTGCTTCCCTGGCTCCCTTAGACTTGTTAGGCTCAGTATCTATAGGGCTTATTAGTTTTAAAAGTCCTGGGGCTTTTTCCACTGCTGCAGAGGGAGGAAGACCCTGGCGTGGGGGTGGTGGTGGTGGTGGCAAAGCCGAGAGCCAGCCATGCCCTGTCCTCACCCGTTGCCTGCGGTCCCGGCTCTGTCTTGTGGCTGCGTGTGTAATATGAAGGCAGGACGGGGAGAGAAAAATCGGCATGATTAGATGGGTATTGTTCTATTAGATCTCTGCCTGCTTGCTGTTGTGTCTCAGCATTTGAAGATGAAACATATTCATTTAGCTCCCAGGATGAATGGTTTTAATAAGGGGAGCAAGATGAGGTGGGGTAGTCCTGATGACTTCAGAGACCCATCAACTCTCCCCCTAAGGCCATTTCGGTGATGACATGGGCCACACGACCATTAATGCCGCAATCAGGACAAGTTTTCCGTGTCCCTGCGAATCCTTCAGCTAGGAAGAGCGTGTTTTGGAGCCCAGGAGGAGATGTGTATCAGCAGTAATCGGATTGAGCCTGCGGGAAGGGGAGGCAGGGGTTGAAGCAGGGGCTCCCGGGATGTGATTCCCAGGGGGAAGCAAGGAGGAGCAGAGATCCAGGCTGCCTGTCCAGGGGGGATTTTGGGGGTGAGTTGCAGCCAGTGCCTGCTTGATTCCCAGCTTCCCCGCATCCTGGCACCTGGCTGAGGCCATCCTGCACGGGGGCTGAGACCTTGCGGTGATCATTAGTTATTTCAGTGTGATCTGGCACCTCTATCTGCTTCGCTGCCATCCAGGCTGGCCGTGGCCTGCTTTAAGCCCCAAATCATGAGAACTTCCATTATTAGGAGCATCTCTGGGGGCAGGGGAAGGGACACCATAATGCTGCTGCTGATGTCTGTATGCCCTGGCCTTGCTGGTTTGGAGCTGGGGGTGCATGGGGGGGAGCGGGCTCCAGCAAGCAAGACAGGGAAGCCAGCCGGCACTCCGGCTGTCAGCTCCGCTCAGCCTGGCTGTCAGGTGCGGGGATGCAGAGGGCCTCATTGCTTTAATTGACACCTTCCCTTCACATCCCACGCTTGGCTGTCCCAGTCTCATCTTCCTTCTCCTCTCCATGAGGAAGCAGGATGCGGTTCAGCCCTCCTCCTTGCCCCCATGCCCCTGGAGCCAAGGCTGGGGGAGAAGCAGGGAGACTAAGGGCTGGATACAGGAGCACAGTTGCCATCCCTCATGTGACAATTCCGTGTGCGCTGATCTTCCTGAACACAGGAGCATCCCATGTGGATTTCCTTGCCCCCGTCCTTTTCCAAGGCTCTGCAGAAATGTCTCGTGGCAGCACTCCTGGGTAATTGCTGCCCACGGAAGGACCACAGCCTGAAGACCCACAGGATTTCTGGTCATGCCTTGCTGTTCTGGAGGCATCTCTGTGTGCTCGTCAGCAAGGAGCGAGGGCTGGTTGCTCTGCGGAGCATGTACTGGCTGTGCTGCCAGGCCCTGTAAAGCCCAAAGGGGAGGGTGAAAGGTGGGAGTCAAGGGGGTGGCAGAATGGCTTAATCTTTCCCAGTCATCTCTGATGCAAATCACGCCTGGCATGTCAGGGTGTCCTGCTGAAAGCCAGGAGAATCTGCCACTTCCTAGGCCAGGAGCAGGGACGGATGGCAGTGGGGTGCTGGTGGAAGGTGAAGCTGGTTTCTGGCTACTGCCCTTTTTTCTAGAGTGGATAGTAAACGTATTTTCTCTCCCAAACAAATGGGAAGGAGCAGAGCTCAGGCTTCTTGTCCACCAGGAGGTGCAAGAACAGTCTGTGACGTGGCCCAAATAGGGGCCTAAAAGATTGCTCTTCAGGTTGAAGGACCTGATTCAGGAGCTCCAGGTGCAATGGGGTGCATTCACCTTTGGAGAAACTGATGCATGCAGTGTCCCGGTGCTGGTGCTCAGACCAGCTGTGTTTGTCGCCACCATGGCCAGGCAGTGCCACCACACACCACGCGGTGACTCCTGTCCCATCCTCTCCCACAACCCAACCTTGGCCGTTCCATCCAATGCCTCAAGGTTCGCCCTCCCCAGCTAGCAGACAAGCTCCATAGTTGGTCCATCCCTTGGATGGAGGCCTCAGAAAGCTTTGCTGCATCCATGGCTGGTCCTGCAGTGACTAAACTCCCCCTCCTTGCCTGTGCCTTCTGGGAGCAGAAATAAAATCTACCTGCCCTCCCCTCTTCCTCAACTTTTCCTTGCCTGGGGGTCTTGTAAACTGAGTCACCCCCAACTTTCAACCCGAGCAGCCCTCAGAAGCAATGGGGAGAGGTCTCCCATGGACCACACTGTCTTTGCTCTCTATTTTAAAGTTGGGAGCCCTTTGATGTCTGCTTTTTGTAGCTCGTATTCTGCCAGGAGGCTCAGAACAGCCTGTGTAATTAGCCCAGAAAAATGCTGCTTTCATGTGGGTCGGGGGACCCAAGCAGAGAAGAGATTTCCAAGGGCTTTGTTCTGTTGCAGAGCAATGTTGTTTGGGGTTCGGTGGGTTTCGACAGAGCTCTTCTTGCCCTTCCCTTTTTCTCCTACTGTAGGGTGGAGTTTGGGGGTTTTGGCAGGGAAAGCACACGTGGCAAGCTGCTGCTCTGCTGGAGATGGGCCACTCAGTGCTGGTCTGGGGTTTTGGGTACGTGCAGAAGCGTCTTGCGCTTGAGCAAGGGATCAGCCAGAGCCACGCTCCAGCTGACCCAGGGGAAGAGTCAAACAACCCAGATAGGGCAGGATCGCTTCCCACAACTTCAGTTTTTGACTTACTCCCCCTAAAAAGCATCCAAGGCAGGGAGCTGCTCTCCCACGCCCTGTTGGTCCCTGCCTGCACTTGCTGTCTGCAACGCCGAGGAGCGTAAAGCAGACCAGTGTAATCTCTCACCAGCAATGGATCCATGCGCTTGGTCCCCTCTTGAGCCAGTGATTGCCACGGGTGGGTCACGGTCAAGGTCTGAGTTTGCTGTCCTGCTGGGTGGTGAGAGCTGCCGCTGGTGTGCTGTGACTCTGGGCATCCTTTCTTGTGCCAGGGGTTTGCAAAAGCGCGGGGCCCCTGGCACGACAGGTTGGAGTCGTGCCTTTTACCTGCCTTTCCCTTTACTCGTAAATCAGCAGTGGCGGGTTGGCAGGTCTGGGGGGCTTTTGCAGCAGAGGGGGTACAAGGTGCCGCTCTCTGTGTCCCTGCCAGCATGGTGGTCACTCGTGTCCTTGCCTGCGTGGTGGTTACCCACTGCTTCAGTTGTCCCACTGACCCCTGACTGCAGCACACTGCCTCTGATCAGGGCACTTTCCACGATGCCAGGCTTTCCAGTGAGTTTCCAGTTTTCATTCCCAGTTGTTAGTGGGCACAGCCCAGGTGTCTTTTCTCCCCTTGCCTTTACCCGCTGCCCTCCGGGCACATGGGACATTTGCAAACAGGACATTTGCTTTCCTCTAGAGTTTTGGTGCAAGTAAGGCACTGCCAACCTCACCACCAGACCACGGTGTTCACCAAGCCTTTTGCCTTCATACATCATCCTGGATGGTCCTGCATCAGCATGAGTAGCATCTTCTTGCAGCTGCTGCTGCCCTGGCAGTGCTTTTGCCTCTTTTGGGGGGGGCTGATGTGTTGCTTTTCACATCTTTTCTGAGACGCGACAAGGCTCTCCTAGTTGTAGTTAGGGGCAAAGATGTTTTGTCAGGAAAGGGGGGACTTGGCTTGGGAACGTATCTATGTCGAGATCATGGGGTGCTCTGATCTTCCCTGAGTGGCAGGATCTCCCCACCCTTAAAGCAACAAGAGTCACAGAGCACTTTGGGAACCGAGCACTGTGAGTTTTATTTTTCCCCCTACTTTTTCTCCCTTGGGACTTAAAAAAAAACCAGAAACCCATAACAAACAACCCCAAACCTCCCAACAAACCGAAGCCAACGCATAATTACATTTCTCCCCAGACCAGGACTGACAGGCAGAGCTATGGGCAGAGGTCTTACCTTCTCCCTGTTAATTTCTCATGTATGTCTTGCTTAAAGACCTTGTGCCATCTTCCTGCCTACAAGGCAGCCATGGGGTCTCCCCAGGGAGCCCCTTCCTCTTCCCAGGTCTGATTCCGTCAGCTTTTGCTTGGGGGATGAATGGATGTGGTGGAACCCTCTGTGAGCACGGCATGGGTCCCCAGTGCCTGCACGTGCCGTGAGTGTGTACGTATAGGGTGTGGGTTATATATGGGAGTATGGTATTTAGACCACATTAATGAGCATACAGGAGAGCGGGGAAAATGGATCATTTATGGTTACGATCTGGCTACTGTCAAAATACAGTGTTATTTTGACGGTTGCTTTGTCTTTGCTCTCTGAGCAATATGAAGGTAGTTTCTTAGCAACAAAACTCTGTTCGCAAACAACACCAGTGAAAAACAACCCCCCAGAAGAAGAGGAGGCAGACTCCATAGCACCGCTTCTGCGTGTCCCCTGGCCACGCCGCGTCTTTAAATTAGGTGGAGAATGTATTACTGGACGGGAGTCGCTTGCCCATGTCATGGTGCAATGCTAGTGCTGCCCTGGTCCCCTCTGGGGTGTGTTGTTTGGGATGTGATCACTGTCCTTTTTGCAGATGGGTAAACTGAGGCAGCCTGGGGGTGGGAAGAATGTCATGGGATGTGTTTAGGTGACATGGGAGGGTTTGAGCTTCTACTGGGTGGCTGGCAGGTGCTGTCTCAAACCTCTCCTGACCAAAGTCTTCTCTAGGGTCTCATCCCTGTGTCTCAGATGGATCCCAGAAGGAGGGCGGGAGGGAGCTGCCTGCAAATGATTTTGGCAAAGGTTTTCCTGTGCAATTTGGAGCGTCTCTCCTTTGAAGGCGGCACTGGGCCTGGTGTCTGCGCTGACGTTGGAGTCCATGAGAGCAAGCGGTTCCTCCAGCCAAGTATCTGCCAGGCTGTGTCGGGAGAACTTTTATCATTTCTGTCACAGACATCACAACTCGCTTGTCTTACCATACATCTTCCTAAATGTGACAGAATATTCAGCTGTTATTAATTGAATACTCTCTAATTTAACTGCTTAGCAGGAGGGAGAGCGACTGGTTTGTCTCAGCGCACGGAGCTGCCATTGGGCACACAGGAGGTTTTGGGGTGCAGAAAGGTGGATTAGGGAGCAAAATCAGGCTTTTGGACCCATTAATATACACACATACCCCCGCCCCTCCCCACATGTGCCTGGTCCTTCCAAGGAAGGGCTGCAGTGTCTGCCCTAGCTCCTGGTCCCAGGGCATGTGGCTGAGCCCATGCTGGAGATGCTGAGGATGTCACTGCCTCTCCACTCCCATCCTGGTGCTACTGCCTGGGAATGGAGGGGGAGAGATTCCCTGGGTGCCCGGGAGGGAAGAGTGGTTTGGACCAAGTCGTCCCCACCTCCTTCCAGGCATCCAGAGATGCTACCTGCAGTGGGTAAATGCCACCTTCTTTGCTGAGCTGCTGGAAGCAAAGCTTAGCCCCTTCGGTGGGCTCCTCACCTCAATCGCAATGCCCGTCATGGCCTGGCCATCTCCTCAGTCTCCAGCAGATCCCACTTATGGCTCTTTGTCTTCCTCCTCCTCCACGTCACCTCCAGAGATGTCCCACATGCAGACTGGTAGTTATCATAGGGTTGCTGAGGTTTGGTTCCTTCAGAGGACGTGGGAAGTTAGCTCTCCTTGCTCTCACCTGTGTGGCAGGGTGGTGGTGGGACTGTCCTCTCCAGCCACCCCAGCCCCATGCCCACTTGCACACATGCGTGCTTGCATCTCTCTGCCGCTTCCCCAGAAAGTTCAAACCCGGAGTCAAGTTTATTGTTTCTATCTCGTTTATTTTAAGTATAGTTTTACACTTTATTATATGCTGTGACATCTTAAATGGAGCCTGTCACTCCATCTTGACTACTGCTAGGGGCTACAGCCACTTACTGTGTCAGGCTTTTCGGCAGCCCTGATTAACGATATCAAAACGAATGGATCCCGGTGCAGGCACAAGCACGAAAATCAAGGAGTGATTTGCATATTCAAATTGTGCACAGCATCAAAAGGCTACAGCTCGTGCAAGTATTGCACTGACACACACCATGGATGCACGTATGTGCTGCTGCGCATCCCTGTGTACAAGACCTGTATTTGTTGGTAAGATTTGTGCACACCTACGTCTATTAGTTTAGAATTGTCAGCCAAAAGGAAAAAGCTTTGCCCTTTTTTCTGTGAGTTTTTTCATCTCCCTGGACAATATATCAATTAGGATAGCTAAATGGAATAATATTTTTTTTTTTCTCATGAGCCTGTTGGGATATGTTGCAGAATTGCCCATGCATATGTTTTTTTTTCCTGAAAGTAACATTTTGTTAGGTTAATTCATATACTGGAAAAACAAACTTTCTGTTCTTCCAGTCCAATCTCCACTTACAAGTCAGGTTTTTGTAACCCTGTCATTAAAATGCGAGGTAGCCTACAGTAATTTGAATATTTCATTCTGCCGGCTGCTAATGCACTCTGCATTACAGATGGTACTTGCTCCATCCTTCTGGACTGGGTTCAATTATAAATGAAAGTAGGGAGCTGAGATTTGTCTTTTTGTCTCTGCTTAGTTGGAATAACACAATAAAGCTTGATAGGTAGGAATTCCTCAAGCTGCCTCCTCTTTGCCTGCGACGTCTCCCGTGTAGCTTTCGCCTCTCGATAGCAGATCCTGCTTGCCTTTCAAGTCGAACCTGGAGTATTTGACTTGGCAGTGGCAGGGTTTTTCACAAGTCATTTTTGGCTCAGATGTGTTGTATCCCCTTTTTGGAAGTGTTCAGTTCAGTCCTCCTCTTTCTCTCTGTTTATTTGCCAGCCTCTGCATCCCCTTTTGCATCCCAGGCAGTGGTGGTAGGAGAAACCTGCTTGGGCTGGGGAGGAAGGGTGCTGCATGGTTTATGGGATGGTGGGGACCCTGCTGGGGTGGTGGGACATACTCCCCTCCTGGTGTGTCCCTTTCTAAAGCAGGATGGGAACAACAACCAGGTTCCCAGCTGGAAAGAAGTGATGGGGATGCAGAGCAGCCCTGTTCCATCCCAGGGTTGGTGCCGTGGGCTCTTCCCGAAGTCCCTGAGAATAACAGGGCCCCTGGAGATACAAAGAAAACATTTACCTCTGCTTCATGATTAACAAAAAAAAAGGGGGGGGGTGTGCCACAAACCTATAGCCCAGCTGCACGGGGACTCTATATTACATACAGATGCCTTTTGTGAGCTCCTTCCCCATCCCCGGCCGGTAAAAGCAATATTGCCGAGGGAGTCGGAGGAGGTGAGGGCAGGGCTTTCAATTTGGTTTTACATTTACAAGGACCAGATGGCCTCGATGGAGATGATCTTTGATCTGGGACGCAGCCGGAGTCGGGCAAAGATTTTTTTTATTTATTTAGTTTTTTCTCCCTTTTTAATCTCCTCTCTGTTTATGGCAGGGGCCTCTCTTGCAGGAGCAGGGGGGGGGCTATGCGTCCGTCTGTCTGGCCATCGTGCTGTGGGGCTGGGTGTCAGTCAGCCTCCTTCTGCCCAAGGGCATCTGCCAGACTATTAGGGCGAGGGGGGGCTTGGTGGTAAAAGCCCCGAGCAGGGTTGTCCAGGGTAGAAGGCAGAGCCGGATCCCGTTACACCACCGCCCCGCAGCACGGAAATCTGTGTCAACAACCGCTCCCATGGAATATAATTAAACACACGCCGGCACTTCAAAACACAAACGCTGCTAGTTGATCCTTTTTAATTAATTTTTCCTATTTTCTCTGGTGTCTTGCACCCTTCCAGCAGCGCAGAGGTGTAGGGGCTCTCTCCTTCCCTCCTTGCCAGTTTTTGGGTTTCTTTCTTCCCCCCACATGTTTTGAATGGAGCTGGAGCGAAGGCAGCCGATCCTATTTCACAAGCGCTTGGACTCTTGCAGCACTCTCCCTCCTGTCCAAACAGATCGTTTACAGAAGGGGCCTCTATTTAAAGAAGGAACTGAACGTTCAGAGCTGTTTTCTGGCCTTAAAACACTGCCGACCGGCTGTTGCCTTTCAAAGAGCCAGGCTTTGTCTGGTGCGCTCAAGGACGAGGTTTGACGCCGAGTTCAGCAGGTCGGCACGGTGGCATGAAGGACTGAGCATCGTGCAGAAAATGTGCTCAGTTATTTGCCAGAGATCATTGGATCCCAGCAAAGCTGGGTTCAAAATGGCACGTCTTAGCCTTGGGAGCTTGGGCAAACTTGACCTCTCTGTGGTGCTGTGGGTGGGTCAAGCTTGAAAACCAAGCAAATGGAAGAGGAATGGTCAGATTTTGGTGTGATCTATGTATAGCATAGAGAGAAAGACCTTGCACGTGTGTGTAAGGGAGGTCTGCAAGGAGTTAGAGGAACATTTAGTCCTGGAGAGCTGTGGTACCTCAAAAATACACAGGGCTTATGTGTGTATGGGTTCAAGGGAGGCTAACTGATCCTGTCATCAAAGTGACATCTCCTATACTGTGAAGTGGCCTAATAAGGACACTACTGGAAATGGGAACGTGGTTCTGGGCAGAGAGGGTGCCTGTAAGCGGGAGGTGGGGAAGGTCCCTTGGCAGTGGAGGGAGAGGACATGGCCCCAGGGTGCTCTGCAGTGGGAGGCTGTTACATGTTCGTCCTGAGCTTCAAATTATATAGCAAACCAAAGACCTGAGTGGGACGTTGCCATCTAATGAACCCCAAGTCAGCTTTGCTTAGATGGAGTCTCGTGGGTCATCTGTTTTGAAGGATGGTAGGAGAAGGGAATCTGAAATGCAGCTTTTCAGCTTGGGCTCTCACCAGGCTTTTCACCTATGACTTTCTTGCTCTGGCTGCTTTGTGCATTGAGCAGCCATTCACAGGCGCTGGGTGTCCAGGGGAGGTGACCTTTCCGAGAGGGAGAGCAGGCTGGAAAAGCAGCTTCCTTCTGGGGGAAAACCTCTCTTTGTTTGTTCTCCAGTTTCAGGGCTTGGCCTGGGGCAGTCGAAATGGGACCCTTGTCCTCAGAGGGGCTCTGGAGACCCCAGCTTCTCATTAGCAGATTCAGCTCATTCAAAGGACCCATTTCTTTTCAGCAAGGAGAATTCATATGCAAAGCACTGCGCTGGAGCAGGAGGCAGATCCCAGCCCAACTGGCGTTCAGAAGGAGGGGGTTTATGGCCGGACCTGTTCTGGGAGCAATCCCATCTTTTGTTTGCTGATTTGTTCCTCCCTCCTTTGGCAGCCCCTCGTCCACTCCAGTGTCTCCAGGTGTGGCGAATGCCAGGTTGCCCAGGTCCAAGCGATCTTCTAGGATGGGGACAATGGATCACTCTGTCCCTCAGTGACAATTCACTGTCTTGGTGCTGCGGAGGGGACTCCGGACCATTACCCAAACTCCAGCAGCAGAAGGTGAGGTCCCAGCACAATATGTGCTGCTGTTGGAGGGACCGAGGCAGAGCCCCTCTTCTCATCACAATAACAAAATCTGATTCTTTTGCCCCATAACGCAGTCTAGGGTTGGAAAAAAATCTGAAACACCGGGAGATGTGGAAAGGGGGCACATCTCTGGGTTTGTGTTGTCCTCCTCCCCTCCACTGCCTGTAATGCCAATTTACCATCCCAGCCACTGGCTTTTCTCTGCAGCAGATGCTGCTCCCCTGAGCCAGGCCAGCCTGTGGTCAATTAGCTGGCTCACCTCTTCTGCTCAAATCTGGCCCAGCAGCAGAGGAGCGCTGAATCTCGTCCTGCTTTCCTTTATTTCCAGCGGCTGCTTGCTCCAAGCAGCTGGAGGTCGGTCCAGGTCCCCGTCCCCCCGCCCATGGCAGGGGCTGGAGATGAAGGAGGGTGGGATGGAGGAGGCCGGGTGGCCGCAGACAATCTCTCCCTTACCGTGCGGTCGGTGCGGCAGGAGAATTTGAGGCGTGCTGGGTTTGCCTATGCAGATAAGGGATTGATTACACTTCACAGCTGTAACTGGAGCCTGCTAATCCTGCCCTGCTTAGGAAGGGGAAAACGGCTTTGTGAGATAAACCGAGGGTGGGATTGCTCCAGCCCGCTTCAGCATCGCTCCCCAACATCGCCTCCTTTGTGGCCAGACAGTGACCCTGGCCTGGGGATGACTGGGGAGCTCGAGCTCAGCAGGATGGGGAGGGGACCTGTGTGTGGCCAAAATAGAATCATAGAATCATTTGAGTTGGAAGGGACCTTAATGTGTCCTTGGTTTTCCAAGGGAAAAGTGCCAGTAAGGCAGGATTGACCCCTCCATGCCCAAAGTTTGGCTCTGGGGTGAGGGGTTGTTTGGCGAGTGTTTTAGGGGGTGATGGATTTGGTTAATTAGGTGAAATTGTGAGTGTTTGCTGGTCCATGGGACGTGGCAAAGGTGGGCTTGAAGCTGCTGTGAGGGGAGGAGGTGGTTTGTCCACTGGTGGGGTGGTTGCCTTTTTGGTTTGTTTGGTTGGTTGGTTTGTTTTTAATGTTTGCAAGCACTTCCAGCCTGCTTTCTCCACCAAACCACCCGCCCCTGTTCAGTGATCTACTCAGAGTACAAGAGGTTCCATCAGCTCTGTCTTCTGAGTGCTTTCTGTCCCCAGATTTCACATGTGAAAATTACAGCTGGGAGTTTAGCTGCTGGAGCCAGTGGGAGTTGACCACCAACCTGCAGCAAAGGCTCCATGAGTAGACACGGTTTGTGGCATCAGGACTGTAAAGAGAAAACCAGAAAATATTTCAATTTGATCCACAATGCTTCATTCGACCACGACGTAGCAATAACTGGACACACAGGGATGGGGTCAGAAGTTTCCATACCTAGCTCGGTTATTAGCCATGAGCTAAACTGGTCAGCTGAGCTAAACCAGCAAGACTCAGGGAAGGACTGGTAAGACAAGTTCATCTGTGTTCATTCAGCTTCCCAGAGAGTCGCATTTCTCGGGAAATCTGGTTTTCAGTAATCACCACTACATTGTGCCCTATTTTTATGGAAAGGGCTATTTTAGATCATTTCCATTTTGGGGGGGATTTTTCCCCCCCTAATTTGTTAGTGATAATTTTCCAGACCTTTTGAGTGTTTTACTGCCAGATCCTCGCTCGCTATGGCAACCCATTTGGCATTTGGGATGGGGTTAGGAGAGAACTGGTGCAGACTCTTTGCCAGCACTATGAAATACACGTCTCTGTTCTGCAGCTTCCATGGCACATGCAAGCTGCATCTCCTGAAGTGATGGAGAGCTGCTACTGGGAGCTGAGAAACTTTTTGGCATGTGATAAATTCCCCTCTTCCGTTCCCCACACCCCAAAATTACAGTTTGAGGTAATTCAGACTTTTTTTTGAATTTGGGTTGGATTCAGCAAGTAATTTGGACTCTTCTAGCCCAGAAAGATGGGAAAATAGTGTTTTTTAAAGCAGTTTGGTTGTTCTTAAATTGATCCAAATTTTGATTTATAAAAAGAAGGAGAGGGAAACTGTAACATGAAATGGGAGGAGGAGATTTCATTTTTGATTCAGGAAGCATTTTTGATTGATCTGAATTTGTTTTGCAGTGCAAGTTCCCAAAACTGTTGGTGGGTAGGAGGGTGCTGGGGGAAGTGCTTCTGCCCTGAATATCTGATGCTTCTGCTATTGGTCATGGCCTTGGTTGGGTCTCCAATAGAGCTTGTTGGCCACAGCTTGAGCTGGCCTCTGGGGTTAGATGAACCATTACTCTGAACTGATGTGACTTGCTCCTGTATCTGTGGGGATATGTATCACCACAATTTTCTGTGCTTTATGGACTGAAGGAACACTTCTCCACCTTTCAAAGCATCTCTCACAAAACTAAGTGCTTTGTTTCTGACCAGCCCTGATGGACACTCCTGTGCCGGGAGTGGAGGCGCATTTGCAGTGGTCCAGGGTGGTTTTGCGGTGCTTATGGGCACAAGCCTCTGTCTTTATTTGTTGCTGGGATTTTTGATTTGTTTTATGGCTTTGAACTGTGAAAATTCCTGACAGAAATGGCCCATCGATTTCAGTGTTCCTCCTTTTTCTGGGAAATAAATAAGTAGATGCACAAAAAGCCATTTTGCCAGCTGAAATTCTCCATGCCTCATCTCACGGCAGCCTGTTTTGGAAAATCTGAGCAAAATCTGTTCATCCAGTTGTAAGTTTTGGAAAGGTTAGAGTGAGAAGGGGAACTTTTATATCAATTGCAAGAGGAAAAAAACCCCTAACTTCTCTTAATTCCTGCTTCCTGGAAGGGTGTGTGTCCGTGTGTTTGGAAATTTCAGCTTACGTTTATCTTGGAAGTAGGTATTTGTGTTTTGATGTTGACTTTCTCAGTGGCTTTATGTAAATATGGTGAATATATCCAACTGAGGTTTAAAACTCGCTGTGATGGTTTAACATTGACATGCTCCATCTTGGTTCCTGAGATTGTTGATAACCTTTTAACGTGGACACCATAGGTTTTGCCAAGAAGACTTTTATGTTGCTGTCTGTCACATGGACCCTTGAATGGGCAGTATGAAGACTCAGCCAGAGGTGCTTAAGCATCCTCCACAAAAGCTCTGAGAGTTTATGTATTCCTTTTGGACACAGGGTCTTGTAGGTGACTTTGTGTTTGAAGAGAAGACCCAAAACGCTGCATTTTCCTTGTTTGTATGGGGTTTGCTGTTGCAGAAGAAAGTAGGCTGCAAATATACTTGCATAGGCAAAAAACCCCAGGAGTTCAGGGATATGCAAGGGATCTGGGAGCTTTTCTGCACAAAGAAAGCTTGGGAAGAGCAACTGAAGCCCATCCCATCGTGGATCAGCTGAGGAAGCAAACGCCAACTCTCCTGAGTCAGTTGAGACTACACGTATAAGTACGAGGAGGATGCAGACCGGCAGCCGCAAGCCACTTAATGTCTAACTGTCCTCAAATGGCAGATGGGAATATTTTTGTACCAGGTTCAGTGCTGTTGATCTTCAGCATTCACAAATGTAGACTCAGGCTCCGGGGAATAATGAGATTGGCTTAAAATAACTTGATTAGTTACCGGTTTTGTTAGCAGGGGCATTTGCTGGCATCGCATCTGTCCCTCTGTTTGATGGCTGTTGTTTTAGACCTGGAGGTGTAAAAACATATGTTTAAAGAAAACTAGTGAGCTTGTGTGACTACTGAAGCTCAGCCTCCACGAGCCCAAGCAGATATTGCAGATAGTGGTTGAATTGCAAAAGGGCTGGTGTTTGATGTGCGTTTCAAAGCCTGACTGTGTGCTGCATGAGTCTGTAGAGGAGTTTTTGAGGTTCCCCGGGAGGAGCTGCTTTGCCTTCATTGCCCATATCAACCCGCAGGGGCACCCACTGATCCAAGACAGGATTCGGGCAAGACCTTACTCATCCAATGTGCAGCTGAGGTGTTCTGTGCTTCGGTGGCAGATGAGTGCCTTGGTAGGGAAGGAGGCGTTTTGCCCCGCTTGTGGCTGGGTGAGAACAGCAAGAGCAGCCGGCAGTGCTCCACCAGCAGCATTGCCTCTCTGGGCATCTCTGGTTTCCCCAAGGGAAAGTCACACCAAAGGCCAGCTCGCAGCCCGGCAAAGGAATCATCTGCCTCTCTTGAAATTCTGTTGTTGGATGGGTTGTTCCCCCCCCAGTACATCTTAGGCACAGTGGAGGCAGAAGTAAACCCTTCTGAAAATCACAACCTAATTACTCCCATCTGCTCCGGCACTGCTTCCCATTTCTGCCTGCCAGGATGCTTGTCTCCGATGCTAAGTAGCACATTATTTTCGATAAGTTGCAATCATTTACTTGAAATCTCCTTCTCCTTTAAAATGTCCCTCTGGAAAGGCAATTCAGCAAGTTGGGAATGGGCAGAAACAACCACAAGAAAACCCATCCAGAAGCAGCCCAGCTCGTGCAGGAGGGCAGTGCTCCTCCTGTACTGATTCAAACCATGCAGCAAGTTTCTTTTTAGGTAGGTTGGTTTGAACGTCCAGCTTCTGGGACCAGCCCTTGGCTGGTGGTGCCAGCAAATGGAGCTGTAGCAGAACTGCCAGCTCATGTGGTTGGAGGAGATCTTAACTAGGTGGTCACAGCAAATTTCACAGGACTAGAGTTTTGACCACTGGAGTTGGCATAGTCAAGGAATGCTGGTCCTGTGCAGCAAAGCCCTCATGAGCAGTTGCTCCAGCTCTAGGGACTTCTTTTTTCATCATTGCAACCTGGGTTGGTTTTGTGTCATTAAATGTGTCTTCTTCCTCCGAGGTGTCCCCATTGCATCCCTAGAGAGACTATTCCCAACTGCTCCACCTTGCCTTAGCTTCCTCTGATGTCTCTGCTTGGCCATAGTCTCTTCTGGTGTCTTCTGCTTGGTCTTTGGCTTTCACCCCAGAAATCCTGGCCGCATCTAACTGAGGATGAGCACAGACATATGTAGCAGCCTCCAAGGGGAGATGTGAGGATAAGAAATGGTGGGGACTGCTTTACCACGGCAGCCTGTGTCCCCTTGTGAGTGGAGATATCCTATGCTGGAGTCTGGCTGGGACAGGCCTCTGCTTTCCACATTTCTTCAGCTTGAGAGCACTTACTGCAGTAGGGTAAATTACCCTTTCTAGAAGACATGTAGAGCTTGGAGGTTCTAGCATCCTTTTCTGCTGTGACTTCTGAGCCACAGTCTCCTGCTAAGCTGCTGCTATCACCTTCATTATATTCAGTTGCCTTCATGATGGTGTTCCTTCCATGTAGCCCTGTGCATCTCTGATCTGTAGGGTTTGGAAGGGATGGAGAGTAAAGTGTTGCTAAGCTGAGGCATTTGGTGGAGGACAGAGGTGGCTGTGTGTTTGGCTTCTGTGCTGAACTGTGTCCTCAAGTCTCTTTGGAAAAGTGCTCCCAAGATAATGGAGGATATGGAGGCATGGAGGACCAGGAGGAACATGGTACCTGCCTTTGTGGATTTTTTAGGTGTCTTCACATCCTCGGTCCATCCCCACGGTTCAGTCCATTTTGAAGGCATATATCAGTACTGTCTGGCAAGGGCTGTTTCTCTTGCCCATGCTCCTCACCCTGGCTGTACATCAGGCTGACTCAGCACGCAGGGACACCAGGCACATGTACCGTGGTGTGGGGACACAGACACAAGTGGGGCACTGGCTGCCCATCTTGTGTGAGCGGTGGAGCTGGCTGTTCTGCAGGTGTCCCTTGGTGATACCCAGTTTGATAGGAAACATCTTGGACCATCTGAAAGCTTTGGTGACTCAATGCAGTTTCCATCCCACATCCCAGAATCGCAGGGCAGGCAAGGAGCTAGGGAGCTATTTTCAGCTGTGTCTTGTCTGATTTTTCCAAGGCCAGTCCTACCACTAAGCTAGCCCAGGACTTGGACCATGTCCTCTGCAGACCGTAGCTGAGATACCTCGCTCAGGAGGAAAAAGAAGAGTGAACATGTGAGCTGGGAGCCATTTCCCAGCTGCTGGAACGAGTCTCTGTGACCCTGGTGGCGTCTGTGACCGGACGGCAGGCTGGTGGCTTGGCGGACCCCAGCTGCTCCCACTGCTGGCGTTGGTGACCCTGCCACGGCCACGAGCCGTTCAGCAGCCACACTCCTCGGTTCCCCTCCACGGTCACCCAGGGAGCGTTTCACAGCGGGGACAAGGTGCATGGCTTGGCTTTGCTTTTAAAATAAATCCATATATATATTTCTGTGTGCATGTATATATATTTATATATAAAAACGCATTTTGAGGCAGCAGGGGACCTGAGCGAGAGCCGAGCACCCTCTAGCGGCATTTGCCACGGCTCCGGGGGCTGCCGAGCCAGCAGGAAAGCAGCCAAGGACAGAAAGTCTTGCATGAATTTTCCTCCCCCCTGGCTGCCAGTCGCTATCTTTCTTTTTTGTTCTTCCCTTTCTTTTTTTTTTTTTTCCTCCTTTTTTTCATCTTTTTAATTAGGAGCAGCAAATAGTGGGTCCTGGGGATGCCCAGGCACGGGCGGGAGTGTTCCCGCAGCCCCTGAGCTCTGGCTTGCTGCTGGACCTCTGAGGATCGTTCTGCTTAATTTATTTTATTTTAATTTGATAGGAAAGCCTGCAGCCTCGATTGGCTGACCAGGCACGGCGAGTACCTGTACCGGCTCACCCCGAGCCCCCCAGAGCAGAGCAGGGGCTGCATCCCATCACAGCAGGGGGCACTTTGGAGGGTTGGAGCTGCCAAGGAGTCCAGCACAGCAGGCATCCTGGCAGGAGGGGTGTTGGAGCCAGGGACAGCACGGGGAAGATAAAAAAGGAGCTTTTAAATAATCATTTTGTCTTCTTCTCAGCTTAGCGCATCCTTCCAGGGATAAATAGGCAGCATCAGTTCTGCTTAGACACATTGGACTTTTCCATTTATTTGCTCCCGAGCCTGATTCCGAGCAGGCAGCCAAACCCAGGCCGGCTCCACGTGGTCCCCAGCTGGGTTTGGGTCTTTGCCGTGGGGATGGGTGTCCATCCGTAGGAAGCTTGGGATGCACACACCCAGCGGGCGCTGCTCCGTGCGCGTCGCACGGTAATAAAGCTCAGGGGTTATACAGCGCTTTTCATCAGGAAGCAGCTTTCTAAACATCAACTAATTAATCATTCGTGCCTACCTGTCAGGTCAATGATTCCTGAGATTTTTAATCTAAAACTATTTCCCTTTTGAAATCCAGATGCACCTGTTTTGGCAACTCTGCTTTTGATTTGTTTATTTGGGGTTTTTTAATTTTATTTTTTTAACCTGTGTTGCTTTCCATTTGTATTTGGGCTTTTGATGTGCTTTAATTTTGTGATTTATTTTTTCCTGGAGGAGTAGGAATTTATTCTTTTTTTTTCATAGCAAGTTTGTCTCTTGCCCATAGCTGTGCACCTCCCCAATTCCTTCTTCTCTTTTTAAGGATTTTGGCTACGTTTACCTCTTGTTTCAGTTCGTGGACCGCAAATGAAGTCTGACCTGTCCCCTTGGATTTGTTCATTGGTGAAGCATGTGGCTGGGTACCGGCGCTGCCGTGGGAAGCCTCCCGCAGCGGAGGGGGATGCCGGACCTGTCTCCTTGAGGCTCAGCAACTGGCACCCAGCTCCCAATTTGGCAGAATGTCCCCACCCCTCCATATAGAAACGATCCTCCCTAGCGTGGAATTATTTATTATTAGCTCATTTTATTGGCAAACTTACAGTTGCCAGGCTTTTTTTCTTTCTTTTCTTTCCTCTCCCCCTGACCTCCCCACCTTTGTTGACAGCAAATGTTTTAATCCCAAAAATGGCAATAAATGTTAGAGTCCTGAAAATAATTATTTCAGTAGAGTTTGAGGCTTTAAAAAAGCTCCTTTTAGTTTTAGCCAGACCTCTCAACAGGGTTTCCTACTACAATATTGTATATATAATATATCCAAGACCAGGCTGGATGGGGCAACCTGGACTAGTGGAGGTGTCCCTGCCCATGGCAGGGGGAGCTGGAACTAGATGATCTTTAAGGTCTCCTCCAACCCAAACCATTCTGTGATTCTACGATTCTATTAATATATTTTGATAATAACTACATCATTCTCTAACTTAGTTCAGAGTGAGAAAGAACACACTCAATGTCTTTTTACTTCTGGTTTTACTTCTTTTTGCCAACTAATTTTACTTTTTTTTTTTTTAATTACTGGGAAAATCACTTGCTTTTGTTTGTGCTGCAGATTTGGGGGGTCAAATTCATCTCAGGTGTAAGTGGGCACAGCTTTATTAAAATCCAGGCAACATTACCCAGCTCCGGATGTGCACAAGGGTTTGCTCGGGGGGTGGGTGGGTGGGTGTTTACAAAGTGCTTAGAGTTCCTGTGCCAGATGATGTGGGGAAATACAATTTGTTTCTCATAGGAAATGCCTTTTTTTGTTCACTCATCAAGGATTTATTTTATTTTATTTTATTTTATTTTATTTTATTTTATTTTATTTTATTTTATTTTTTTTATTTTTTTTATTTTGCAGCTGCACACACCTGTCCGTGTGCATGCAGAAATCTCATGTTACACTTCTGTGTTTGAACACAGACCATGGTGGAGGGGGGGCACAAAAAGGGGGCATGTGGGGCACCTCCATCCTTCAGACTTGGGACATGCCCCTTTGCTAAGCCAGCCTGCAGCGGTTGGGATGCTCCCATCTGTTTTTTCTAGGAAAACCTTTGCAGGAGAA
Source organism: Gallinago undulata (assembly GCA_026546715.1). NCBI lineage: Eukaryota > Metazoa > Chordata > Aves > Charadriiformes > Scolopacidae > Gallinago > Gallinago undulata. Next base: position 3,158,448 of record JAOTQQ010000004.1, read on the forward strand.
GGACTCTTACTCGATCCTATAATTGAGGCAGGGAGACTTGCCTCTCCTTGGCAAGTCACTCTGGGAGGATTGATTTATTGTCACCCCTTTTCTTAGCATGGTTTAGACTTCACTGGAACAACTGGATTGTTAAAAAAAAAACTGGCATTTTCCAAAGAGTAAAATGCATTTCATACATTTTTTTTTTCGCTTGTTTTTCCACTGGGTGGCTAAAAGCATGGCCTTGCAAGCCCTCTGTGTCGGTATTTAAAGGTGGAGTAACTGAGGCACAGCCAGCCCTGGGCTCTGTACTTCTTCTCCTGCCGTCTGGGGTTGGTGGCTGATGCAGACGGTGCAGGATCAGGCCATAAATGCTGCTGTAGGTGACATGAGAGGACCCCTGGCTGAGCTGAGATCTGGGCTAGAGATTCCTGATTTCCCATCCCATGCTTCCATCGGGATATGGTCCCTATCACTTCTGGCAGCAAGAACGGGTAAATTTGTTGGGTTTTTTGATTGGTGTTGCTAGCAGTTTTGCTGCATATTTGAACACAGAGCATGGTTTTCTGGGTTACCTCTGCGGTGAGCTCTCTGCCAGTTCTGCCCTACTTCTTTCCTGTGGAAGGAGGGGAGGAGGCAGGGAGGGGAACAGAGGGCTGGAGTGCCCTCATGGCTTCTGCTGGGCTGGAGAGCCGAGGAGCTGTGTTTGGAGATGAGCATTTGGAGCACCACAGCCCGACTGCCTGTTGGGATGCCCCTTGGGAAAGGAAGAAAAGCTCCATTGATGGGGACTGAGCCCCACTGGTCCAACCTGGGGTGAGCATCCCCTTCCCCGAGTTAAGTTCCGGGCACGTCTCAGGTTTTCCTCTCCCCTTTGTGTCTCCTGCAGTGCTGAGCATCCGGGGAGCGCAGGAAGAGGAGCCCACAGACCCCCAGCTGATGCGGTTAGACAACATGCTCCTGGCTGAGGGGGTAGCGGGCCCCGAAAAAGGAGGTGGCTCAGCCGCCGCTGCCGCTGCTGCCGCCGCCTCGGGAGGAGCCGGCTCTGACAACTCCGTGGAGCACTCCGACTACAGAGCCAAGCTCTCACAGATCCGGCAGATCTACCACACGGAGCTGGAGAAGTACGAGCAGGTAACAGGCTCCTTCGCGGCGGAGGGCAGGGCTGCCCCAAGGGTGGTCCTGACGGGATGATGGTGGTGTCAGGAGCCGGAGCATCCAGGAGAGCCGCCGTCCGGTGCCGGAGCATCCTCAGCGTGGATGTGCACAGCCTGGATCGCTACTGACATCTATTGTTAGGAGCGTGCGGGCGAATGCAAACTGTTGCTTGGTACTGGAGTGAGAACATGCTTTTTTAGGATTGGGAGGGTTGGGTTATTGTGCTGGGATGTGATGGGAGAATAGGCTTGGCATGGATTGCCCCTTTGGTTTTCACTCTTCACTTCTCCCCTAATACGTTGCCAAAAACTGGCCCTTTAAAAGTGGTGTCCTCTTCGAGGTGCTGGCCTCAGCGCAGGCAGATTTCCAAGCAAGGCTTGAATCAAAATCTTCATTGAATATTTTTTCTGCTTGAAAAGTTCCTGCAGGAAAAAAAAAAAAAAAGTGGCTTTTTTTTTTGGAAAATGATTCTTAAAAAAGAAAGAAAAAGGAAAACTATTTGGGTCATGAATGCAGCTGTTGGTAACACTGACAATTGCATGAAAAGCTTCGCAGGCCAACACTCAAAACCGGTTTCTTTCAAAGGCTTCCAGATGTTTTGTAGATCTCGCTCAGCCGCCGTGCAGCTTGCCCTTGCCATGACTGTGGTTTCTACCCTGAGGTTGTGGTTTACGGAGTGCAAGCAAGAAGGCATCCCCTGCAGCCAGGGCCAGGCGGGGTTTCAGGTCTCTGGTTCAAAGCCAACTCTGCTGATGTAGTGGGGCTGTGAGTCTGTTCAGGCAAGCCAGATTGGTTCTCATTTTACCCAGCTAACTGGTTGTGTGGTGGAGCTCAGAGATGTCTCACCCCTTCAGGTGCCACATTGGCCAAGCTGAGGCTGCTTGGTCGGTGTATTCAGACCTACGCTCGTGGCTGGTGTGGAGCTACCTTAGATGGGTGCCCCTAGGTTGGAGCTGGAGTCAGGGTGGCCGGGCAGGGCTCTGGTGTTGGAGAAGCCAAGTGGGGTCATACCATGAAAGGCGTCTTGGCAGACCATAGTGGGACCCAGGGAGCAGGCAAGGGGCAGGTTGGAAGGATGACCTTTGGTGGCTGTCCCTGGCCATCTCACATGGATAGGAATGGAGATCACATCAGGGCTCATCTCTCAGCTCCCAGGCTGAACAGTGGGAGAGAAGACCCCACATCCTCTGCCAGCCAAGCCCAAGGCAAGACCCTTGGCACAGCTATGGAATGGGTTTCAGGGAAGGATCTTTTACTCCTTTCTCCCCTTGGGCAGGAGCTTTGTTTGTTTGCTTTTCTCATTTTGCTTCTGCTTCATTTTTGCTCCCCAAAGAGACACCTAGGTCAGAGCAGCCTTTAGCCCAGCCCCATGGGGTGGGATGGGCCACATCTTTCCTTCTCACAATGCACTGACAAAGTTGGTTTTGCCACCAAGTTGCTTTGCAAACAGCTGTGCTGGTCCACATCTTTGGTATCATCACCCACAGTCCTGCAAAACCAGGGTTCAGGGTTTCTCAATCTCCACCCCCCTCTTTCCAGTCCCATTTTTGGTGGCTGGGGGAGCTCAGCACCTTCTCACAGTGTCTGGCTGCTGCTGTGACAGTACGGCGCACACTTGCAATTTTGCCATTGATGCTCTTTATTTCACGCCAAGAGGAGACGAGCTGAAATTGCTTGGGTGTCTGGGAGCAAAGAGGCACCCAGCTGAGAGCTCTCGTAGCCAGTGCTCACTCTGGGAGAGGGCAGCTGGCAGCTGAAGCCGGTGATGGGCAGTTGGAGGAGCTCTGCTGGCCTCTGAGATGTCTCCTTGTTAGGTCCAAGATGTGGGTGGGGATTCAGCTTGGAAAGGTGGGGTGGGATATAGTAAGTCTAGTCCACAAAATCAGCATTTCTTTCCCCTGCTAGCCCTTTTTCCCCATCAGGTTGGGAACTTGGGATGCTGTCCCCA
>JAOTQQ010000004.1:3161632-3193165 GCA_026546715.1 Gallinago undulata
AGTCCACAAAATCAGCATTTCTTTCCCCTGCTAGCCCTTTTTCCCCATCAGGTTGGGAACTTGGGATGCTGTCCCCAGAGCACCTACCTGTGTCCCAGGAGCACCAAAGGCTACTTGAGCCATCAGTGTCTGAGTGCTGCTCTCAGCCTGGTTTTCGGGGCTTGGTTCTGGGAATTGGGGGATCCTGTCATTTCCACAAGGTGCTTGTGAGGATGGAGGAAAGGGCAATGAAGTGGCCTTTATCTGGCTTCAAAATCCCTCACTTACCCACCCAACTCCTCTTGCGGCCCTGTCCTCACAGCACAGCATGGGGACAACAGGAGCAGGCAGACAGTGCTGTGCTAGCACACACTAATTGAGATTATTACCTGCTTGCCCTTACTTGTCAAGGCTCCTGCCTCACTCAAGCTTTAATTATTACTGTTATTTACTTCTTGTCTGATGTGCTAAGGCTGTGGAGCAGGGCCATGTCTCTCTGTGAAGCACAAGGAGCTCTGCAGGACATGTGGTGCTGGAGTCAAGCTGGGGCAGCAGGAGCAGGGACAGCAGGTCAAAAGGTTCATGGTCCTCCACAGATACATCTATAGCTCTTCCAGTCCCATCCAGAAAAGCAGTGGCTGGGACTTCTTCGTGTTTTCATGAGTCACGAGTCCTAGGGCTTCATCTGCCCCAGCTCTCATGCCCTCTGCGTGCCTCTCTAACTTAAGAGCCAGCATGCTCTTCCTCTGGGTCTACCCTAAAAAGCCCCAGCCATTGAGGCCTCCACTTGCATCTCCCTCCTTAGCAGTGTTGCTTCTGAACTGTCCCTGACACCATCGAATGACCTTCCGATCCCGGGGTTTCTTTTGCTTTTCTTGCCATCCCAGGCATGCAACGAATTCACCACCCACGTGATGAACCTTCTGCGTGAGCAGAGCCGGACTCGACCTATCTCACCAAAGGAGATAGAGCGGATGGTGAGCATCATCCACCGCAAGTTCAGCTCCATCCAGATGCAGTTGAAGCAAAGCACGTGTGAAGCCGTCATGATCTTGCGCTCCCGATTTCTGGATGCACGGTGAGTTCACCCCACCAGACCTTTCTCCCCACCCACCGTGCAGTGTTGTTCAGGCCTGGGAGAGGTGTTTTGAGGTTCTAGAGCGAACTCAGGTCCATCTGAAGGGCCACGTCTCTTGGTCTTGAGCTGCAGAGGCTATTTACCTTCCATAACCTTTAGTTGTCTGTAGCTCAGCAAGGGAGGGAACAGGAGTTCAGGACATCCAGCCCCTGTCTCAGGGAGGCTCCCAGCTTTACCTTGAGAATTGCACATCCTGGCTTTGCTGTGGCAGAAGTGCTGTGGCACATTCCAACACACCTCTGTGGTGAAAATGTGCACATCAGTTAGGGATGAAAGTTAATCCTTCAGCCCATCCTGTCCCCTCTAGGTTCCTATTCTTTTCCTTCTGTTTCCATTGTCCCAGATTTTCAATTTGCTGTAAAATTATTTCATTCACCAAGCTGATTACGTGCAGGCTGTGGCTGGGGCTGCAGCTTTGGATGGGGAGGAGAGGCAGCTACAGTTGGGGTATGAGGGAAGAGGTAGCCAACAGATAATGTCCAGCTGTAAATGGAACAGACTCCCCCAAGGAAGCTGCTTCCTCAGCACAGAGCTTTGCAGAGTAGCAGTGATGTCTTTGGACAGTGCAGCCAGGTGTCGGGAGTCACCTTCCCAGGTGGAGGAGCTGGGTTATAGTGTTAAGACTTTTCTGTGAGCTGTAGGGTACAGTGATAATTTGAGACGGAGACTTACATGCTTTGGAAGGTGCTGAGAGAGGAGTGACCAGCAAGGCGCAGATGGGAAGCTTCCTGGCCATGAATCTATTGCATTCCATGCTTCCAGGAGCAGGGCAAGGAGGGAGGAAAGTGGAGGAAATCAGAGTATCTAAAATTGCATTCCTATTTCTGGATCCTTGGCACTGACTCCCTTTCCTTTTCCTTCTATTTCCCCTTCTTTCTTCATGCTAAGGCGGAAGAGACGAAACTTCAACAAGCAGGCTACGGAAATCCTGAATGAGTATTTCTATTCCCATCTCAGCAACCCTTACCCTAGTGAGGAAGCCAAAGAAGAGCTAGCCAAGAAATGCGGCATCACAGTCTCACAGGTGAGAGAGCTCAGAAACACAGCAAAGATGACTACCTTACTGTGGTGAAGGGTGCTCTGGACCTCAGTCAAGTCAGTCATGTTCCAGTGTTGAGCATTTAATTACTAAATGAATTTAGCACAAGTTAGTGTAAGTGGATGGGTGAGCAGGTGGCAGAAGTGCAGTTTGAAGCTGTGAATGGAAAAGTGAGAGTTTGGGAGAGGATTTGGAAGGGATGAAGACTTCATGGAGCTATGGCTGTAGCCATAGCTATGGCTGCAGCCGAGGTGATAATAGCACAGAAATGATGTGGCATGACCCACATAGGCAAAGTCTTCTCCTCAAGTGCTGAGCTGGCTTACAAGAAGAGCTCATTTGAGCTGAAAGTCCATTCTTCAAGCCAAGGGATTCAAATGCAGTAGGAAGACTTGGGAAGGTTTTGCTTGATAAGGTAGAATGGACAAGGTCCTGGTGGGAAAGGCTTGGGTCAGACAGATTATAGTTTGTGCTCAAGGAGAGGGCTTTCTCAGGGTTGTTAATTATTTCCATACATTCTAGACAGCCACCTAGTTCCTGGAGTCTATAGCTATTGACTTGGGAGCTGCTGGGATTTGTGAGAAGCGCAGTCAGTCCTTGAAGTGTTCAACCGTACATTGCTCAGGCCTGGCCTTCTTTGTTTCCTTTCTTTTTGGAGCAAGCTGTGTGATTGAAAGCCAGTCTATGTGGCCTGTGGTAGTCTTGTCCTTGTGTGAGCTTAGTGCTCCCTCTAGGCTTTCATTGCGTTCCCCATCTTGGGCCGCTTCCCAGCCCCAGGCACATGCCTGTTCGTCGCTTGAGTAAACTGAAGACAGCAGTAGCATCTGGTGTCCTTGTGAGAGCATGTCTGCCTTCAGCAGGAGCAACAGCATCCAAGGGTAGGTGTCGTCACCGTGTTGAATGCCTGCTGAGTGACTCCAGTTGCTTCCCCTGGGTCAGAAGACCCAAACATTGGTTCTGCCCATAGTTACCTACGAGAGACAGCACATATTGGCTTAAGTAAAACTACAGCTGTCCCGGTGCTTCCCCTCTCACTTTTAATTCATCTGTTCACACTTACAACTTTTCCCTTGCAAAGAGAAAATGCCCAGGAGAAATGCTGCTCTTAGTATAGTTTTTGACCGTGCTATATCCAGGCTGCTTTGCGCCTGACTCCACAATCTCCTTCCCTTCTTCGTCCAAAGAAGGTAGAAACAAACACACATCCAAGTCTCTGTTTTTGCTGAGGCTAAGTGGGAACATGGGACAGCAAGAATCTGTGCAAGTCATGAGCAGAGTTCATCTGAACTCAAAGGCTGACCAGGGTAGATAGGTTCTTTGCTTCACAACTTGTAAGATGAAGATCGATTGTGGTGGCTGTTTATCCTGACTTCCTTCCATGTGGCAGAGTTCACCCACCAGCTCCAGCATTTGAAGCCAGAAGAGCTGTTGTAGAGAGATGGTCAAGAGAGAAGATCATGAAGGAACACATTGTCATTAATAAGAAAGCCAGACCGAGAAGTGGAATAGAGCTCCTACAAATAGCACCTGCTCCTAGTGCCATTGAAATGTTCGCTCCCAGATCTAGTTGGGCACTGACCTGAGTTACCACCTTTTGCCTCCCAGGAGTCTCTGGAGGTTACATTTTCTTTTTCCTGCTCTGCAGTAGCACAGGATTGGATACCTGCAGTTCAGCAGCGAGTAAATTGGTCGATGAAGCTCCTTCTGTGTAGGAGCTGCTGAATGCTCTAGGAGTGCTGCAGATAGAAAGCATCATAGGAGTGAAAAAGCATATGGCTTTCAGTTATCAACACCCAAGCCAAAACAGTTCTCTAAGATGAGGAAAAAATCATGAGCTTCGTAGAATGAACATCCATTATTGTCTTCTGTGTCTTGGTGGTTGGACAGTCCATTTGGAAGAGGGAGCACCAATGTACTTGCTCATCAGCAAGCATAAGAATGTTGGAGCTCTTCGGGGAGAGTTGCAACATCCTCTGGCATTTGCCCATCCTCTTCATCCTGATGAGCTTTCTCAAACAAGATCAGTAGCGGCTGGAAGTCCTTAACACAGGAAGGACATGGATCTGTTGGAACGGGTCCAGCTGAGGGCCACGAAGATGATCAGAGCGATGGAGCACCTTCCCTATGAGGACAGGCTGAGAGAGCTGGGGTTGTTCAGCCTGGAGAAGAGAAGGCTCCAGGGAGACTTTATAGCAGCCTTCCAATATCTGAAGGGAGCCTATAGGAGAGCTGGAGAGGGACTCTTTGTCAGGGAGTGTAGTGAAAGGACAAGGGGGAACGGGTTTAAATTGGAAGAGGGGAAATTTAGATTAGATACCAGAAAGAAATTCTTTACAGTGAGGGTGGTGAGGCACTGGAACAGGTTGCCCAGAGGAGCTGTGGATGCCCCATCCCTGGAGGTGTTCAAGGCCAGGCCGGAAGGGGCTTTGAGCAACCTGCTCTGGTGGGAGGTGTCCCTGCCCATGGTAGGGTGGTTGGAACTTGATGATCTTTAAGGTCCCTTCCAACCCAAACCATACTATGATTCTGCCTACATACCTGCAAGCCTGATTCTCTGTGTTCAGGGATGTCAAAGAAGCTGAGAGCTGCTTCCCAAAGTCTCGGCTGAGCATTTCCTACATCTTTTATGAAATTGTTTACTGCGACATAGTGCCCACAAGTGAAGAAGTTTATCCTCAGCAGGCTACTGAGCGGGATTTTGTGAACACTGGGTTCATGGTGGTACCCTGACATTTAGCCTGGAGAAGCAGCTCTTGTTGGATATCACAGCCCGATTCCACAGATTTCAGAGTTTCCTATTGCTGTGCTGAACCTCTGATCTGCAAACTTCGGGGTATTTATCCACGCACCTGGCCCATCATTTTCAGCCACCCCTGTGACTTGTGAAGAAGTTCAGCCTGCCGCTTTATTTTTTTTTTAAATAAATCCACTCATCCCACACACTTCTAGGCACTTGGACACTTTGTCCATTCTGGACAAACACCATGGAAACATCTCCTCTCCCTTTCCAAAGGATATGCTTGTTCCTCAGCACCAAAGTTAGGTCTTACGATGAGCCCTGTGCTGCCTCTCCAGTCTTCCGCCAAAGCTCCTGGTTTATCTTGTGGCTCATGCTAAACCATACAAAGCCAAGTTCAGCTGGATGCAAAGCACCCACTTCTGGCCTTTTGCACTAATGTCCCTCAGGTGGATCAAAAGCAAAGTTTCAGTAATAACAAGGCAATTTTGTTTGTCAGCCAGGCCCGAGTAATTGGGTGTAAATTCATTTTCCCTGAAAGCCACACTGGCTCCTCCAGAGGGAGGAAAAGGGGCATCTGGGAATCGAGCAGAGAGACACCAAGGAGGAGGCAAACAAGTTCTAAAATGACATATAGTCATTTTCAGATTGTGTAATTTCAGAGTAACTTGGACTTTCTCAGTTGTTTTTTAAACCCATCTGATGTTTTTGTGGGGTCAGTCTAGTGGTTCCTGTGGAGCATCCCCATAGTAGATGTCCCAAACGTAGAGGAGCCAGACGCATCCACACAAACCCAGCCCTCCCAAGGGGGTCCCACCACCTTTCCTGGGCTTGGTGTGGGACGCACAGGTAGAAGGCACTGCCTTCCACAACTAGGAAAACGGGATGGCGTGGGGGAGAAGAATATGCACTGCTTAATCTGAACTGATCCAGCTTCCTCACCCAGCTGTATTTGCCAGAGCTGAAACGTTAATGTCTTTGTCTTCTCTTAAACTCACTCTAGGTATCAAACTGGTTTGGAAATAAGAGAATCCGGTACAAGAAGAACATAGGTAAATTTCAAGAGGAAGCCAATATTTATGCTGCCAAAACGGCTGTCACGGCTACCAATGTGTCAGCCCATGGAAGCCAGGCTAACTCACCCTCAACTCCCAATTCAGCTGGTTAGTTTTTGGTTTTTTTTTTATTTTGGGTCTTAGTGTTCGTTTTTTCCTTTGTTTCCTCCCCCTCTTCTAATCTCTCTCTTGTTTCCTCCTTTTGGTTATTTCAATTTTAATTTCCTTGTTTTGGTTGGCTCACTTTCATGATCTTTATTAAAAAAAAAAAAAGAGATGGGTTTGGTTTTGAGGGTTGTTTTGTCGGGGTACTTTATTTTCTTTACTTTTTCTCCCCCTCTTTTCTCTTTTCTTTTGTCTTTTCTTTCTTTCTTTTTTTTTTCCTCTTCCTCTTCCCCTTTCTGTTTTTTGTTGGAAAAGTGATGTGATCAGACCTTGTGACTGGCGGTGCCGCGTTGGGTGTTATATGCATGGATGGTAAACACAAAACCAGAAAAATTATCTGAAAAAAGATTGCTGTGATTGCTTGCACTTCGGGGGGAGAAAGCAATTGAAAAAAAAGTCCTTGCATAATGGTTCTGTTTCAGTGGGGCTGAAAGCATGAGTGGCCCTGATGGACATATCCCAGCATTTCTGGGATGTCCTAACTCATGCCGCTTTGGGGGTTGCTTTGAATAGATTTTTGTCCTTGATTTTCTTTCTGTTGTGGTTACCTTTGATTGCTTACATGACAGTGTCTGGATCACCTGCAAGAGTGTGCCCTGTGTGGATTTTATTTTCCCTGTGTGTCAGCGTGATCCAAGGAAATCCATGGGTCGTTCCCTTCCCTTTTCCCCTTTCCTTCCCATTTGCTGTGGTTTCCATTTGTTTGTTTTGAGGGTCAAAGGCACAGAGCACTTTGCCCAGATCTCAACTCCTCTGCTAGAGAATGATGCCTAGTTCATGCGTGGTGCCTGCCACGGTGACGACCGACCCAAAAATGATCCCAGACTGTGGTCAGCTGGTTACGCTCTGCCCCCAAGAGCATTGGAAAATTGGGATTTCTTTAAAAGGAGGAAAAAAAAAGTGAATGTCATGGGTGCCATGTACTTCGTTATCCATGCAAATATTTGTGTGCCTGTTTGCCTTTCAGGGGTGGGAGGGAGAGTGGGAATGTGCCACTCTTGTGCCTTTGAGCTCGGTGTCTGCTCATGGTACCCTTTCACCGGGGCATGATGCTTGCTGTTATTAGGTAGGCTGCTAAGAAAAGTAAATGGTGGGGGAGCAAAGAGGGTGGTGGACAGCAGGAGAAGCTGGAAGTTAAGTAGACCACCAATGGTACACCATACAAATGCTGGTTGCTCTCAGGACGTGCTTCAATAGTGAGCGCAACCCTGCCTGTGACAGGTATGAAAGGAATCGCACCCAAAAGCTCCCCTAGATTTGAGTGGAAAGTGGAGAGCCAAGGGTCAAACAAGGGGAGAAAACAGTGGCATGGGTCTCTGGCTGATCTCTCAAAACAGCCCCCCAGCAGGAAAGCAAAGGCAGTCCGTGACCCATGAGCTAACATGGTAAGCGGTGTTTGATCTCTCTGTGCTGGGGAACTCATCTACACCTTGCAGGGACTCATGTGGATGGCTTGCACAGAAGCAGAAAGCTTATTCAATTGGGCATTGGAGAGAAGTCCCTACACACAACCTCTTAAGTACCAGGGGACATGTTACTGGCTAAGGGTCTGCCTCCCGGAGCCACCCAGAGCAGAGATGTGGCAGCTTTTGGTTGCAGGTCAGAAATACTCCTGGGAGGCATCTCTCACACCTTCTCCTTGCCCAGGGTTGCTTGTGAGCGAGCTGTGATGCCTGCTCTGGCTCAGCTGAGGTGCTCAGAGGGCTCAGGTGGATGTGGCAGAGTTCTGCAGGGACAGATGGTTTGCAGGAATTTTGTTTTACTATTTTCTTCTTTTTTTTTTTTTTTTTTTCTTTTTCCTTTGCCTTCCACTGTTTTAACTGCTGAAGATTTAACTGCATTTTTTAAAATGTCATCCTTTCCAAACAGAGCGCTCAGAATACCTGGTCAGGTGGAGTCTCTTGACATTAAAACCCCCGTGTAGAAAAAGCTGGAGGATAGAGAGCACAGTTGCCTATGTTGAGGGAAGTACTGACTGCCTGTGATGCTGTCCTCCAGTCCACATCAGCTTGGACTGAAGAAAGACAGCTTTCCTTCTTTTCCTCTTTCTTCAACTGGAGTGAGATCCAAAGATCTGGAATAGCAAGGGAAGGGCTTCAAATTGCTTAAATGGGTTTGGATCTGGCCCACATGTTGTGGAATAGGTATTTACCCAGTGCCTGCCCAGTTAAATAGTGCTCCCGTGCAAGGCTGCTTCTTTGCCTTCCCCACAGGCAGTAACACAGCTGTTTTTAAGATAAATTGGCTGGTACCCTGCAGTAAACAGCTAAGATAATCCCTGGATAACACTACGCTTTCAAGGAAGGACAAACAGTCTTGTTATTAACGTGTAAGACTTGAGCTCTTGGGTCCTCTTTCTGACTCACTTGTCTGCACTCCAGAAACATCGACCTCTTTTCATGTGCCTAATGTGGCAGCGGTGCTAAAGCAGCATGTCAGTGCAAGGGGAGCTCGTGGGCCATGGAGATCCTTCTGCTAGAAGCAAAGTGTTTCTAACCTGACCCAGATCCCATCACACTCTCTGTACGCTGCAGAAGTGGCAGAGCAGCAGGGAAGCCCCACTGTCAGCACCACAGTAGTCTCTGGGTCAGCTTGCAGACATAGCAGGTTTGGATGTCCTTGTAGTCCTCTCCTGAGAAGATAACTGGAAGGGGCCTCAGGATTTTATCTCCAACAGTGGCATCCCAGGTTGAGATCTCCCCAGCTGAGGCATGTGGATGTAACAGTTCAGTCAAGCATCTCTGCATTGTCACATTGTGGGGCAAGGACATCACCTGAGGACATAGAAAGTCGGTGACCTCTGCTTCAGGTTGTCCTGAACACACACCTGTACACACTAGGTCTTAAATAACCTATCTGTGAAAGATTTGGAGGATGGTGTCAACGTCCATGAGCCACCCAGATGTGCTGAATTGCCCTGGGAGGAACATCAAAGTGGGTGAAGAGATGAAAGTCTAGGATGGATGACATCTCTCCTTTTACACCATAGACTTTTTTCTGTTTTCAGATCATTGGTTGAGACTTTGGTGAGGAAGGAGCTTGAACAAAGGCTGGATTTGCAGGGAGTTTTTAGGACCTTCTGGTTTAAATTCGTGGTAGGGCATGTGGAAGGAAGGAGAGTAGGCAGAGGACAGGTCATGAGAAAGAAGCAACCAGCAATGTAGTCCCTGGAGGGCAATGATATTGGAGGAGGAGGTGGAACTGGATGCGATGAGACCTGGGACACGAGCTAAATTCATTTCTGCTGTGGCTACGCAGGCCCATCTGTTCTCTGCACTGATGCCTATGTTACCGGATATTGGTGAATGGCTACAGTCAGTCAGAGAGATTGGCCACACATTGACAAGGGCAAGGATTGCATCTGTCTAGCCATCTGGCACGTTCAAAGCAGGGTCCCCCAACCTCAGTCACCCAGGCCTGAATGTCAAACACCTTTTCATCCTGAATGCGCGCAGTTGGGCTTATATCAGCCAGATGTTCAAATAAGCTGACATGTCTGGCTCATTTGGGCTAACAACTCCCCATCCTCACTTTGATTGCCTGGACAATCTCAGCACAAAAACCACATGGCAAATGAAAGCTATTTTATGTGGACAGACCCTTTTGCCAACCAGAGTCCTCAAGGGCCACACACAGGTGATGGCATCCAGTGAAATCCTCCATGCGGAGCAGACAAAATTGACCCAAACTGTTTTTTTTTTCCTGTTCACCCTTTTGTTTTGTAAAAATCTATTTACTAAGGTGCTGATGGAGGGGGATCGTGCTGTCTGGAAACATACTTCGTCGGGCACAGGCCTGACTGTTGTATCTCTCCTTTGCCTTCCCCCATATGTGGCGGTCATTTGTCCAGAGTGCAGCACTGGAGAGGATCCTGCTTAAGTAGAGAGCCTGTTCTGATCATGATCTCACTGTCTTGAGCATTGGTTGGCAAATGAAAAAGAACAAATGTCTTGCTGGGTCATCCCAGGCTTTTTAGACCTGCTATCAAACATGGTGGCTTTGTCCAACTGAGGAGCTACATGGTCTATCAAGTTCTTCCCTCATTTTTGGCCATAGGAGAAACACATGGAAAAGTTACAGGGCGGGTAAATCCCTGTGCTTTGAATGCATATATATCATTGCCGTTGACTTCAATTAGGAGTTTTGTGTACATGACCGAAGTCAACTTCATTTGTTCGGTATGTTGGATCTCTGTCTCCCTAGTGGTAGATGGAATGAGGCAGCAGATGAGGATGGCTAGATTTCAACTCCCATGAGCACCATTACCATGCTTGTTTATTCTTGATGCCATTTGAATTGTCAGGTACTTTAGAGAAAAGGACCTGTTAGAGGTTCTGGAAAATCTGAGGTGGAAGTGAAGACTGTTAAAACATTAGAAAAGACATTAGAGAAGCTGTAGAAGAAGCTATCTGAAGAGCTGGAGAAGTGATGCAAGAAATACCAGCGATCAAGCCTGTGAAGATTTTTGAATTGGAAGCAAACTTGAGGTGGATTTGGCTCATCAGAAATGTTAAGAGGTGGAATAGATCTCACTGGGGGCATTATTTTGATGTAGGCTTTCACCTAGTGGCAAGATCTGAGTTTAAACGTTTCCACCATTCTCTGAAGCCAGTGATGCCCTAATAAAAACTAGACACTAAGGAGTGGTGGTGATAGGACTTGGGTTTGATAAGATGTTTGTATACTGAAGGTGAGCCACTGTTCTACATTGCTACAAGTCATGAAAAGCGTTGGGTTTTCTGGTGTGGGGTTTTTTTTTTTGCCTGGACACGACAGCATCAAGGGACTTCCATGCCAAGATAAGAGCCCTTTCCTCCTGGGTTCACAAGATCAAAGATAGTTATTACCTCTCGGTTCTTGAGGAGCCTCAGATCAAATTATGACCACTGAAAACCTTTGGTGTGTTCACAGTGAAGCCTTCAGAGGGACAGGTTAGATTTATGACGGAGCCTCTTCTAATGGAAGGTTTTGACTTGTATTCCCAGATCTTGTCTCCATGGAGGATACCAGAGTCTTAATTTTCAGGGCTCTTCGCATTCCTGCCCCTTCTCCCATCCCAGTGCATCAGCCTCTCTTAGCCATGTCTCTGAGACTTTGGGCCATCATAATTTTCATCCATGGCTAGCACGTAGACAGCGGGGTGCTGAAGCAGCAGAGCAGCAGCGTAAAGGGCTCTCTGCAATTACAGCTCTGATACAAATGCATCCATACGTGTGGGGCCATTGATATGCGCATATTTATCTTTGTATCCACATCAGCAGCAAGACATATTTACCATTTAGATATGCACATATATTGTAAAAATACCCCGTGCCAATAGCAGCGTATATCTTGTAAGTGACATCTCCACCACTCCTCATGATTTCTAAGACACTGGCGCTCTTCAGAACTGGAGTTTGTGGCTATTTGTTTATTTTTATTTCTTCCCTCCCAGTCTTAGTTTTAGGGCCAAGTTTGTTAAGTTTCAATAAAATATCAGTTAAGTTTATGACATTTATATTTATTATTCCTGTTACAAGTTTCATTTGGTAGGGGAAGGTGGGAGGAAACGTTGCTCTGCTGGGGGCAGAGCGATAGCGATGACTTGTCAGTTGCTCAGGGATTCCCGAGTCCTCGGCTCTGCCACTGAGGATTTTTGTGATCTCAAAGGTTTTTGCTCACCTTAAAAGAACAGGAGAATATTTTGTGGTTCTTATGAGCGGTAGCTGCAAAACCCTTTGGTCCTCAGCCACGGCAGGTGTGCGAAGCCACGTTACTGCCTTGTGCTTTTAGGTCGATGGTCAAAGTGATGGTTCAGAAAACCCAGCAGAAAACGTCTTTCTGTATGTGAAAAGTGCCCATCTCCATGAAGCTGAGCGGTGTCGGGGTGGGCGGCTTCTTTCCCTAGGTTTTTTGCCTTTAAAAATGGCAAGTAACCTGAGAGTTCGGAAAGTGACAGGAGCCCTTTGCCAGCTGAACAGAAGCGGTGATGGTCACAGCTGCCTTCTGACTAGTCCGGGTTATTTGATGCAGCGCTGAGGGATTGCTCTCTGGAGCAGGTTGGGCAGGGTTGACAGTGAGCACAGACAATGAGCTATTCCTGGCTCTGCTCTTTTCAGGCACTGGTGGGAGGGTCCTGATCCAAGACTCACTGTGCTCAAGACGAGTCTCTTGACTGTCTTGGGCATTGTATCTAGCAGTGATGTTTCTGCTTTCCTTCGGTTCTGGGAATTGCCAGCACCTGATAAAAGAGCCAGTTGCAGAGAGCTGCAGAGAGTTTAGTGAACGTGAAGTCTCCAGCATAGACTTCCTGCCTACTCCTTGATCTTTCTTGAAGGTGGCTTCCTTCAGAAGATCCTTCTCAGTCAACCTCTAGGGCAGAGCTGGGCTCAGTCCACAGTGTTTCCTCCCTCTCCTGCAAAGGGAGGGGGATTGCCAGGCGTTTCTCAGAGCGTACGCATGAGCCATAGTTGGGCAACTCCACCAGGACTGTGGTTGCCAGTCTTCCAAGTTGGAAGAGGCAGTGGAGATGATGGCAGTGTATTTGGGGTTGGAGCTGAAAGCATAGCTGACCTGGGCCCCTGAAGTCTCTCCTTTCCAAGGCTAACGTCATGTATATAACCAAACCTTGCACGTTGAGCTGTCTCACACTTAACGCGCTGATCTGCACGATAAATTCTGAAATAATCCCATAAAACCTTTTTATTTATTTTTAACTCCCTTCCCTCCTCCCCCGCCTTCCAGTTACATGATGGGTTTATTTGTCCCGTTCAGTAGTTTTGAGGAGGTGCTCAGATATCTTGAAGCTGGAAGCAGAAAGCCTCGTTTCTGCAAAGGCGGGATTATTTTTTTTCTTTTCATCTGTGGTTTTTATTTTTTCCTGATCCCACCCAGTTGTCTTCACTGTTATTATTTTTTAGCATAACATTGGCGACTGGTGCATGCGGTGGGGAATTTGCTTACAGAGCTCATTCTCCTGGGGCAGCTGGCCCAGGAGGGCTGTGACACCCTCGCGTTCTCCCATGACCCATCACTGTGAAAGGCACTTGACGACCTGATGGGTGCTGGGAGTCTAGCCCAGGTGCCTTCATGTTTTTGCAAGCCTTCACTCCTGGTGCACTGCAGTTCGAACCAGTGATGGGTTCCCGATGTCCTGAAGGCAAACCCCACGCTCTGCTCCCTTGCAGAGCTCCCTGTGGCTCAGCAGGAGCTCTGGCTGTGGAACTGGATGGTGTCTGGATGTGCTCACCCTGCAGAGAGCAGCCCAGAGCAGACTTACCCACCCAGACCTGAGCTTCTCAGAAACAGCAGTGGTGTGGGCCAAGGCTTCCGCTTTCAATAGTGAGGCTTGTCTGGGTAATTCTGTTCTCCAGTGCAGTCTGCTGGGTGGACACCTTCAACAACCAAGATTTTCAAAGCTGCCTGAAGGATTTTGATGCCCTGAAAAGAAGGGAAAGATCTGTCTGAGTCCTCCAGGCTGGGTTTTATTTTTCTCGGTCCAGAGCATGAAGAATCCTTCCTCCAGCTGAGGAGCTGTTGAAGAATGTTCTTGGCATTGAGCTGTAACAACATGTGGCTTTGAATAACCTCAAGAGTGCATCCCCCCTTTTTTTTTTTTTTTCTCTTTTTGCTTGCTCTGTTCTTCATACTACTAACCTGACTGTGTGTTTTGTTTTTGTGGTTGCTTTGCATGTTGTTCCTTCCTCTTGGCTGAGAGTCATGGGGTGGATCTTTTTCCTTTCTGTGATTCAGGTGCCTCACTCTTTCCTTTCCAGGTTCTTCCAGTTCTTTTAACATGTCAAACTCTGGAGATTTGTTCATGAGCGTGCAGTCTCTCAATGGGGATTCTTACCAAGGGGCCCAGGTTGGAGCCAACGTGCAGTCACAGGTAGGGACCCATCCGATGTACTGCCAGTGAATGCATTAGTGTTGGAGGAGCCTTTGATTGTATTGGCACTTCTCCCTCCCGTCCGAAAAGAGCAAATCTCAACCAGCACAAATGAACCAACCAACATTGAAAAAAGGCAAACCAAACTGAAAAAAACAACCAACCAACCAACCCAAAAAAGCAACAGCAACAACCACCAAAAAAAAAAATCAATCCAAAAGAAACCAAAACCAAACACCCAACCAAACCAACAACCATGGTCTTGAGGAGACTTGCCCACACTTTGTGAATGCATTTGGCTCTGGCTTGATAGTCGTACTAGGAGAAGAGGTTTAGGAGAACAGGCATGAACTCAAACAAAAGCAGCTGAGGTTTAGGTTCTGCTTGCTTTATTCTTCCAAGGGAAGGGGCCAGATGTTTGGACTGGTGTCTCATTTTACAAGGATTCCATTTACTTCTTTGATGCCGAACCAAGTGTCTACTGAAAGGCGAGAAATGCTCAAATAAATAGATAGATTTTTAAAATTTTTTTTTAATTAAAAGCCACCCCTCATCATCTCCCCACCTATTCAAGCACAGGTACCCACACCACCCATGTACACACCAGTAAGACAGAGCAAGGGATCTTTGAGCACTGTTACTGAAACTTCAACCTGTGCCTTGAGCAAAAAGAAAGAACTTAAAATAGCCAGGAACCCACTCAGATCTCCCACCTCCCACCTGATGTCCAGATGTGCCGTGAGTCCACTCAGTGGCATCCAAGGCTCTGTAGTGAGAAGTGTTGAGAAACAAAACAACAGCCACTCTGACACTCTGCATTGGGCAAGGAGAGCTCTCTAAAGCCGAGGTTGCCCCCCTCGCAGTGCTGGACACAGAGCAAGCGTGCCATCTGTGGGCAACGAGATGTGCTCATCGTTTGTACTGCTGCTGGGGCTGGGCTGGGGGAGTGGAGGGAGAGGAACAGGGCACCCGAAGGAGAGCTGCCAGTGCCTTTGCCATGGTAGGTATATTCCATTTCTGGGCCCCCTGAAATGAAGGCGCTCAGCCAACTCCAAGGACTGCTTTCCACTGCCGTGAGCTTCCCGGCGCTTGGGGCTGAAGGGTGGAAGGGGATAGGAGTAGGAGTGTGGATTCTCGAGCACGGTGGTGGAGCTGGCTGCAGTGATGTGCTCCAGGAGTTCCCACCTTATGCTTGTCATGCTGTTCTCCCTTTCTGCTCTATTTGTCGAAAGATCTGGGACCAAGGAGAGCATGATGGGGCTGCTAGGGCAGGTGGGGGGTGGTGAGGGGGGCAGGAGCGGTCCTCTGGCTCAGGTCTCACTGCAAGACCAACTGTGGTTTCTCTTTTACCCCTCTTTAAATATATATCTTTATTTTTAATATTATTATTATTATTACTGTTTGTGTGTTTTTATCTTGCCAAAGATGAACCAAAGAGGCTTTGCCCACTGACCTTTCATTCACTCTAATTTGTGTCTTTGTTGTCGTTGGTCTGTTTAGGTGGATACCCTTCGCCATGTTATCAGCCAGACAGGAGGATACAGTGACGGACTCGCAGCAAGTCAGATGTATAGTCCGCAGGGCATCAGTGTAAGAAAAAAAACTAGGCTCGGGTTCTTGGTTTGTTTGTTTTCTTTTTCCTTCTTTCATTTTTGTTCTCTCACTACCAATTATTTCAAAGCCATAGGGCTCAGAATGCCACTTAGTAGGACTTGTCTTTGCTTTTACGGTCACCTAGTTTATTGCTTCTGTATCGGTCACGCCAACGGCAGAGCTTTGCCCACAAAAAAAGTGGCGACCGGGCAGGCTTTGTGCAGGCAGCTGGCGTCTAGGACTGTCAGAGCCGATCAGCGTTTGCCTGGCACCTGCGGCCACACGCACTCGGCTGAAAGGAGCTGCTAAACAGGTGACACCTCGCGTAGCCACGGTGGGGAATGTCACCGCGAACGCCCTGGTCCAGAGGTGGCTCCATGCAGAGGCCAATGGCGACCATCTAAAAATAACCCATCCCTGGCCGGCATCCAAAAGCACGGTGGCGATGGGGTTGGTGGCAATAACGATTGCAAAAAAAAAAACAACAAACAAAGCCAACCAACGTCAACCCAAGAAAACCTCACCCAACCGGACTGGGGGAGGATGCGAGGGGGAGGGCGGTCTCCAGAGCATCTTCTCCTTGTTCTTGGGTGCGCTGGCGGGTTCTGACTAGCATGAAAATTCGTAGCGACAAGCTGTGTCGCACAGGGGGAAATCGATCAGACACACACAAGGAGAACCCAGTGTAGATTCGGGACAGCAATCCAACTTCATTTCTCAGATCAATCGTCCGCCATCTCAGTGGCAGTGACAGCAAGCTGGGAGAAGAGGGCAGCCTCGAAAAGGAGGCTGTGAGCAAGCGCCGAGTGGGTGGTGGCAGCGGTGTCTGGGGTGGCATGGAGGAGGGGGCGGCTGGCCTTGGACCTGGCTTGCTGCCACAGTCCTCAGCGAGGAGGCTGAAGGTCGAGGTGGGATGGTGTCGAGCTGGGTGGGAAGGTGGTGGTCCTCTGGTTGGGATGGTGATCTCATGGCTGAGCACCTCCTTGAGGTGCACAGTCTGGTCCCATCACCCTCCTAGCCAAGGCTTGTGCTGTTGGTCACCTTGCAGGCTGTTGGTGTGTAAGTGGCCACCACCAGCACAAGGAGAGGGGTGCAGCAGGACAGGGGTCTGTGGTCCCCTCTCCTGCGGGCGCCAGGGCTTAGCGGGCGGCTTGACGTCAGGAGGCAGGGAGGATTTGTGAAGTAATGTAATTGAACATGTGCAGATAATTATGTCTCATTACATAAGCCCGTTGCAAAAACGGCGCTTGGAAATGCCACATGAAAGAGCCTATCGTTCCGCATTAATTTCTCCGTGCGCTGAATTTATTCCCTTTCTGGCTTTTTAATACTTGGAGAGTAAATGAATCGCAGGCTGATCATGATAAGAGATGATACTTTTGTATAAATTAAAATACCCCCAAGGAGAGAGGCTGAGCTGATTATGGTTGCAGTTGGCTTGGAAAATAACAGTGGGCTGGGTTAAGCCAAAATTTGGGGGGGGAGAGGGTGATGGGGGAAAGGAGAACAAAAAGGTAGTGGAAACTGAAAAACTCAATAGGACGAGGAGGGCTGGGCTGGCATTTCTGGCCATGGTATGAGGAGAACCACTATTGCCACAAGGGTGGGAACTGGTGAGCTGAGAGCTGCAGGGGCTCAGTTGTCCCCACTGCACTTCCCAGAGACCCAGGATGGTTGCAGCTGATGGTTCCTCAGGCTCATTTTCAGGGAGGACAGGAGCCTACATTGGCCTGAATTGGATGTTGTTCAGAGAGGGGCAAGGTGGCAAGTGGGAAAAGGGACCACGTCGTTTTGGGGGTGATGCCGTGTTTCCCCATAAAGCTGCTAGGCATGGGGAGCAAGACAGGGAGTCCAGAGCTGAGCTGATAGTTTAGGAAGCATCTTCTGGGTTGCCTCTCTGTCCCCAAGTGTTTTGCTTCCCCCATATCCCGTGCAGCTCCTCCTTGTAGCTTTTATTGTCACTTAATGTCTTCCCATCCAGCTAGGTCCCTTGAACACCAGTTTGTCCACCCTGAAGTGTGGCTGCCCTCTGGGAAGCATTGGTCCTGAGCAGGATCCTGGAGAGCTGCTCAGTGCAGGCAGGATGGCTGTCTTGTAGCAGGCAGGGCTTCCCTGCCTCTCTGCTGAGCCCTTTAACGCCAGGGAAGGGCAGCAGCATGTGGAGGAAAGCTGCTAGTGACACAGAAGGCTGCCGTCCCCACGTCACCCGAGGATCCCCATGAGCTGCTGGAAGGAGATGAGCCGAAACCTAGTCAAGAGCCCTGTCACAAAGATGTCTGCACGGGGCTGAGGTTAAGTCATCCCCGGAGCCCGTCAAGGCTGGGAAGTCAGCGGCAGGTTGCCCAGCTCCACCGCTGCAAACCTTGGCAGGGGAGACAACGCTCGAGGTTTGCCTTCCTTGATGGAGGATGAATTTTTAAATGCATGTAAGTCATGACAGCTGAGGACAGGAATCTACCCAAAGCCCAGTTCTCTCCATGGCTCTGGCTGCTCGACAGCTGACAGACCGCTCCGCGGGGCAGAAAGGTCTGGAGCTGGTTCTGCATCGTTAGCGGGATAATGGGTGATGTCCCAGCTATCGTGATCTCTGTGACCCGCAGCGATGGCTGATGCAGGGTGAGAACAGCCACCTTCTCCTCTGCAGGTGGAGATGGCGTCAGGCAGCACCGGTCCTGGCGAGGGACAGGGATGCTCTTGGTGACGGAGGGGTGGTAGAGGCAGGAGCCGTCTTGAGGATGCCCTGCCTTGGGTACCACTGAGATGAAGGAGGGCCCCGCTCACCTGAAAGGAGGGGATGTTTGGGGACTGATCCAGCCCTATTTGCAAGCTTTGAGGTTGAGGATGTTGCACCGTGAAGTGAAACGTTTCTGGTTGCTCTGGACATTGCTAGTTTGTAGGGGTCCAGGTGCATACCCAGCTCAGGGTCCCTGACGCTGGGGATTTCAAAGCATTTAGATGTCTGGGTTCTGGTGGGTTCCAGGAGAAGTTGGATCTTTATTGCCGTAGTCCTCTGGAAGGTCCCAACCCAAAACATCACCCTTTCTGCTACTGCCCTGTGATCCTAAATCCACAAAGTGTTTTAGGTCCCCT
Organism: Gallinago undulata; assembly: GCA_026546715.1. Lineage (NCBI taxonomy): Eukaryota > Metazoa > Chordata > Aves > Charadriiformes > Scolopacidae > Gallinago > Gallinago undulata. Next base: position 3,180,296 of record JAOTQQ010000004.1, read on the forward strand.
GTCTGCTGATTAATGAATGAGCTATAGTCATCTTAAAGAAAAATATTTTTTTTTACTTAATTTAATTTATAGATTGTTTACAAGTCTAAAATGTTTTTAAAGTTCAACAGAGTGCAAGGTTTTTGATGTAAAAGCCCTGTTCTGCAGAGCTGCATCTATTCACGGAGCAGTGTGTTTTGTCGTGATGGCAGTGGTCAGGGGCAGGTTGCACCACTGAGTTTTCCATTTGGTTCTGTCAACAAGGACCACTGGGCTCTGGTACCTGTAGGAGGTGAGACCTCCTCGCTTGTGCTGAGACCCTTCTCTCTAAGAATTTGGGTCACGAAAAGACAGTTGTTGCTCTGCTCCTCAGCAAGCTGCAGCTCACCATCATGATCACAAGTTGGGATATGGAAGCTGGTCTGGCAGGGCTTCACCATCCTCATCTGTCAGAGACGCCTTGATGTGTCTTGAAACTGCCACCATAACGTTTGGAAAGTAATGGCTAGACAAGGCTGGATTCTCTGATGTGTAATAAGTGCTTCAGTGCATATCATAAGGAGACCCTGATAGGGAATTCAGAGGTCTGAAACCTCTTTGAGGTTACTTCCCATCTGTCAGACTTGCCAGTATGTGGTGTGTTTGGAGGCTGTCCTGACACCCTGCCCTGTCGATGGTGGGACAGGGATTTCATCACAGAAGGTGGGAGGTTGAGACAGTCTCCATGCAAAGCAGAAGGCTTTAAAGATTGGCAGAAAGTCATCTCCCAGCCCCATGTAGGAGGCCTGGGCAGAGAGCCAACCAGACTTGCTGGAGGTGACAAACATTCTGTGGGATCTGTGGAAATGGGCACCAAAACCAGTTGCTTCAGCAGTCCATCACCAGGGCTCCACCACTTGGACAGCCACCAAGGCCTTGCCTGTGCTCTGGCACCAGAAGGTGATATATGAAGAGGTGTCCTGGAGAGTCTTTGGCTTCTGCCCTTCCTGAAGAAGTCACAGCTGTGTGCACAGGCTCCTCAGAGGCTCCTCTTCTGCGAGGAGCAGCAGCCTCCTCAGAAGACTCCTTTGTCTTTGAGGGACATCCCAAGGGATTTGCTACAGTCAGATACCAAGGGATCTCATTGCTTCAGGAGGAGGCAGGGCCAGCTGGGTGGAATCAGATCTATTCTGTACGTGGCTTGGTCTGTGTAGCAATGGGGCAAACTCCAGGAAAGGAGGGATGAGTGTGGATGGTGCCTAGGTACCCTCTGCCTGGGGAAGGATCCAGCCTCCTTGCGGAGGGCTTGTCTGTCCCAAAGGATGGCATCAAGATTCTAAAGTCATGGCCAACCTTGGAGCCACCTTTCCATCGCTTGACCCATAATGTGGGGCCTTGCCAGGCTGGGGGAACAGGAGGGTGTGGGGTCTGTGGAGGGTGCCCCAGTACAGGTCGGCTTCTCCCCAGCATCCTCTTGTCTTCCCACTAGATGCCACTGAGGTCAGCAGCAGCAGCACAGACTCCTGCAACACATGATGCCCAAGCTTGAGTAGCGTGAGGCTCCCCAGCATTTTGGGGGGGAGTAGAGCGCTAAACATCACGGCACCCCAAGTTGCTATCTGCAAGATGCTCTACCTCTTGCTCCTTCCAGCCGTGGCTGGCACGCAAAAGCCTCGCTAAAAATAGTTGAGCACAATAGGGACGGAGCCCTGCTCCGCACGGCCCCCTCCGCTCTCCACCCCTCCTGCTCGCCGTAATGACCCTGCAAACACTAAATGGCATCTGAGTGCATTAAGCAGCAAACTCTCCGGTGACATAGCAATTATGGCTCTGAAATAGATTTGGTGCGTCACGGAAGATAAGGGTTTTGAAAGTTTCTGTTGTGATTATAGCTTGTAACTCCAACAAATAACAGGCTTGGTAATAAGAGCCTGCCAGCACAGCTATTGTGGTTCTCTCTCACTGATGGCACGTAAATTGCTATTAATGTCCTAAGTGTACTTGAATATGCCAGTCTCAGGGCGGTGGAGTTGGCTCTGTGTCTCTCTTTACACGGCCTGTCATTGTCGGGCTGATAATCTACAGTAATTGCTGCCTCTTGCAGCGGTCCAAGACGTGGAAGGGTGGATATTGCATCTTGGGGAGCGCAGGGACGGTGGGTCAGGGCCCAGCTACGGATGGAAGCTGTGGGGGTGGTGGGCACGGTGAGGTCTCTGCAGGTGGGGGGTACACGGGGCTGTTAATGTACACGCATGGTCTGGTGTCATGCTTGCACCCAAGGTGAAGTGGAGTGGGCTTTGCCTACCTGCTTGCAAGCTCAGGTTGCGATTCCTGCCTTTCTTGCTGTTGCCTGAACCCCTTTGCAAGGGAGCGTGTTTGCACACTCACTCCCATCCATGCATGGAAGAACACACGAGCCCGTTGTGTGTGGGCACGCCTCTGTCTTTTCTGCAAAGTGCTTTCCATCCCTCAAAACACGGGTTGCCACAGCTTGCTCCCATCTCAGCTGCCTTTCAGGCAGACAGGAGCTGGTCAGCAGCGTGGACAACCCGCTGGCACGTCCCGGGCGGCTGCTCAGTGCAATGGGGCTTTCCCTACCCTTAGCCCACTCTGGGGGTCTGCGGGGTCCTGGCAAGCCGGAGCTGTCAGGGCCGGTGATGGATGCTGTGTGCTGGAGGCAGCGGGACAGGCAGCCAGAGAGGCGAAGCAGCCCGGGCATGTCAGAAGCGGGATGGCGGCTGCTACCAACATGAGCTCGGGCAGGAGTTGGGAAGGATTAATTAGCCGAGCACTGAATCAATGTCAGAGTGAGGAGAGGAGGTTGGGTGCAACATCTGCTCCTCTCTGAAGGGGGATGGCAGCCACGGTGGAGCAGCTTCTGTGCACTACTGGCTCCTGCCTGCAGCAGCCAGGGTCCTTCGGTAGCGCTGTTCTCGAGAGGTTGGAGAATTTGGCTCTGCGTCTCTTTTTAGGAGAAGAAACAAGTTGTCCACCGTGCTTTGCTGTATGAACCCTTGGATGGATATGGTGGTGGCACCTCCATTGTGCTGTGGTGGGGGGGTGTGGAGGACCAGCCCTGGGGTGGCAGAAATGTGTTTGTGGTTTTACTGTAAAGCAAGGAGGGGAAGGCTCTTGCATTGGGAGCAGAGAGGTGGCCCAAATTCCCAAATGCAGCTTTCACAGTGGCGGGAGAGGCGTTTGGGCAGGATGTCTTCCCTGCAATAAGGTTTGGTGCTGATGGCTTCCCCTCGCACAGGGACCATGCAGCAGGAGGGGTGCCCAGAAAGACAGGAAGGGGGGACATGGAGCTATGGTGGGGACATGGCAAGGCTCAGCGGTCCCTTGGGACCCATTGATTGTTCTTTGCGTTCAGGGCCCCTGGATCCAGATAACATCCCAGTATAGGGTTTCTGGAGTGAGATGCTTGCTATTTTTCTCCTTCTATGTGGGGAAGGGTCCTATTTGGGGATAAAAAAGCCATAAACAACCAGAGCTCAGGGTTTTGGCAGAAATACAGATTTTTTTAAGGGCACTTGAGCATGCACATGAGCACTTGCAATTTATCAAAACCCCTGTTTTTGATAGAATTATTTCTTGTCCCCATACCACTGATGGAGCTCCGTGGTGGGTGGTCAGGTGGGTGAGCCAGGGGGGACATCTTTGCCTCCTGCATCGACCTCTGCCGAGGGAGAAGCAAGGGGGGGTGGGTGGGTGACTTGGGTAGGGCTGGGTGTGCTGTTGGGTGACAGACATCTCTGTGTCTCCCTTCCTGCAGGCTAATGGAGGTTGGCAAGACGCTACTACCCCGTCGTCGGTGACCTCCCCCACAGAAGGCCCTGGCAGCGTTCACTCTGATACCTCCAACTGATCTCCCAGCAAATTGCATCCCTGGCTGAGCCGGCCCCGGCGGGGGCAGGAGGGGAGGGGGCCTCTCCTAACACCGCAGCAGTCAGACTGGAGGTGAACCCAATCAGCACACACAAGAAGACTCCTCTTCTCTTCTCTTCGTCGGGATGCTTTTTTTCAGCCAATCTGGACACTTCTTTATACTCTCTTCCCTTTCTTTTCTGGGTAGAAGCCGCTCTCCCCCTCCCTGCCACCGCCACAACACCACTCCCTTCCCCTCACCCCTTCCCACTGAAGGATGTGTCGACAGGTAGAAGGATTTTAAGGAGGAAAAGCAAAAATCAACTGCCGCCCCACAAAACAACCCCAAAGCAGAGTACAGCCTCGTGCTGGGTGTCTTTCTGAGGAGCCACAAACGTACCTTAGTCACATCTCACTCCTTTACTAGCAGGCAGCCCCCTTTTCCCCCCACCCTGGCTCTCACGCTACCTCTCCGTAGGAAAATGCCACCGCAGCCCCGCTGCCACCTCATCTCCGCCGACCCCGGCCACAACCAGTGCATCGCCTCCCCGCACCCAGTCCTGCCTCGGTGAGCTATCCCCCGGGCACTGCTGGTGATGGGGTGGGTGGATGCAGGCCCCCATGCATGTGGGAGAAGAAGCCAGCGTGCTCTCCTTCACTTCCAAAAGGTACCGGCCCATTCCTGGCCCCAGGGAAGCCACCAGCACTTCCCTGTCCCTGCCCTGCTCCGCCGCGCGTCCCACCGGCTGCTATGAGCTGGATGAGCCATGAAAGCCCACCATCCTCCCTGCCTGCTGTTGGAGGGGAGGAGAGGAGGGAAGGAAACGAGGCAGAGGTGGACGGGAAATGGCCATCACTGATGGTAACGAAGGCACTGAGCACCTCTGTGGTGTTGTATGGGATCAGGCATTGGTTATTGGTGGGACCTCGTCAGTGGAGTTTTTCTGGCAAGGAGAGCGTCGTGGGTTGTTGGCTCGTGTTTTCGGGAGCGTGATGTGCTGTGGAAGAGGAGGAGACGGGGTTCCCCGGTGCAGGCAGGACCCACAGAGGTGGGTGGCACCTACTGCATCCCCAAAGCCCTGCCGGGCAGGCAGTGAGGGACGGGCAGCGGGATCCCAGAGGCTGGATGTGGTGGGGTGAACACGCTGGGTGCTTTTGGTAATGGTTAATACAACGGTTTTGCTTAAGGGTGATGCTCTGTAGGACGGTTGGGTGCCCCACTTGGTGATGTCTTTCTGCTGAAGCTGCTGGTTTTATCCCAGGAGAGACTCTGGGCAGTGGCATCCCAAGTCGTGGGAGCACTTGTGGGGTTTTCTGCTCTGCTTTTTTGGAGAAGTGGTGATGAGTGTGTACACGAGGCTTTATCTTGCTAAAACACCCCTTCACACAGCCAACCTCCGGAGAACATGGCTTTCACTGAAAAGCAGGGCGAAGAGGCACCGGTTTGCCCCAGGCAGTGGGGCTGAGCTTTGTCACAGGGAGGTACTTTTGGCCACTGATTCTTCCAGGAGGCGTGAGGAGGCTGAACAAGAACCACAGCAAGATCCTGGGTGTCATGGGAACCCCAGTGGGAACCCCAGTGTGGGTGCAGCACCTCCGGCACCTTGTGATGGACCCTAATACCTCTTGGCCACATCTCATGCTCTTATATGTCTGTGCCCACCCTGCCCATGCTGGTGGCAGCCATCTCGAGATGGGAACTGGCAGCGCAGAGCAGCATTAAGCAGGAACCATTTAAAATTAAAGCACTGCCAGAAAAATTTCCACCCTTTTGCTGGGAAAAAGAGGTGCCCGTGGCTCTGACATGCTGTCACCTTGCAGTGTGGGGCCATCAGCCTGACTCTCCTGAAGTGGAGGTGAAGCCTGCCTTTCCCTGGGGAACAAGCCCAGAAGACTCTAAAACACCTGCTCTGGAATCTGTGACCTCCCCCCAACTACTGAAAGTCCCAATTTGGTGGATTTTCTGTTTCTGCGCTGGTGGGATCAGAGTAGGACGTGAAAAGTGGACAAGAAACAGCACAAGCTGCTCCTTGCTTAGTTCTTAGACCTCTCCAGCGGTGGGACACATTCTGCTCCTCCTTTCGCATCTGTGCTGGGGACGGGGACTGAGCTGCAGAGCGAGATGTGACTTGTGAGGTCTAGGGCTGACTCCCAGCTGGGAATATGTTAAGAGCGACGAGCAGGTTGGTTCCCTGCAAGGACGAGGAGGGTGTTAGGAGGTGCTGCCCAAGCCGTGCACCTTCCTGCTCTCCTCCTCCCCTCCCTCAGTGCAGCCTTTTAACCGTTTCCAGCTTATTTTACATGGAACTGTTCCGGTAAAGCGTTTTCAGGGATGCGGGATTGGGTCAGGTCCGTTCTCCAGAGCGACAGCAGTGCCGTGCCTGCAGGAATGCCACTGTACCTCTTGGAAACCAACCGGGAATGAGCCGAAACCACCTGCTCACCGGAGACGGCCCGTGCCGGGGCTGCCTCCCCCTGCCCTGCAGCCGCTGCCCCTCCTGCCTGCACCCCCTGCCCCGGTGGGCACTCGCTGCTCCTCCTTGGTACTTCACAAACCACCTCCTGGGTTCCCCAGTTGGTCCCTCCGGTTCGCCTTGGCGTAGCTGCTGGCTTGCCTTTTCCTTTGCTTTTTTATTTTTGGGTTTTGTTTCTCCTCCCCTTCTTCCCCTTTCCAGTCCTGAGTGTTGTGGGTTTTTTTTTCTTCTTCTTTCTTTTTTTTTAAAACTTTTTTTTGTTTTTCTGCCCAGAAAAAACCTGACTTCGATACCAAAAAAACAAAACAAAACAAAAAAACAAAAAACCTGCAGAAACTCAAAAAAAATAAAAACAAAAAAAAAATCACAAAAAAAACTCGACGATTCTTTCAGCTTTATTAACATTTTCCATTGTTTCTTGCGATTTGTGTCTCGTTCTTTGTAGTATTGATGATAATGAACATTTGATAATGAATGTTCTTGTATATTCAGATAAAGGAGAAAAAAAAAACCAAAAACGCAGTCGGAATTTAATAGTGTTTATAATAAAAGAATAAAAAATGACCCTCTTAGCACGCAAAATTGAACAGGGGGAAGGTCCCGTCCCTGTTCTTTCTGTGGCAACAAGCGCTTCATTCCTGTATAGTTTATAACATCAAACTACCTACATTCATCTTCTCTTTTTTTGTTTGTTTGTTTTTCCCATGGTTTGTTTTTTTTTTTCTTTCATTTTCTCGCATTTGTGAATTAGTTCAAGAATGCTAGAAAAGTGTAGAGTTGTGCACACTCATTTCTTACACAATGTTTAAAAAGTGACAGTAATTCATTTTGTAAAACTTTAAAAAGAAAAAAAAATGGTTGGAATAGTGAGCATTAATAGGTACAGTCTAACACTTTTATGTTTCTTAACGTTGAGACCCAGAAATTACCTTTTATTTTAATTTTTTTTGGCATTATTTGGGAGGGGAGAGGAAGCTTTGATGATGATGATGCTGAGTTTATTTGGACCTTGCTGAGACGACAGCCTTGCCACTTCCCCTGCGCTTTTGAGCTGTGACCCAAGTGATGTGAAAAGTGATGGTAGTGTTTTGGGTGGGTGGTGGTGTTTCTCTTCTCCCAGGGTGTCCCCACACATTTTGACACCCAACTCCAGAAGATCCTTGGGTGGCTGTTCTGGGGCTGAGCGGGGGGATTACGTCCCCAGAGAGATGTAATCCTGAGGGGGCTTGGGGAGGAGATGCTGAGTGGTGATTGATGGGGAGTCAGGTGCTGATCCCCTGTGGGTTTCCATGGCTGGGGCAATGCTGAGCTGCCTGGAAGTGATGAAAGGGCATCGCTTCTCCCCAAAATATGTAGATGGTAGGCTTCAATACCCTTGGGCTCTGCCTCAAATCCTGGCAGCACTCTCGCCCCAAGGATTTGTTGCAGGACCCCCAGCTTGGAGCTACCCATCAGCCCAACCTCAGCTGTTGGCCCAACAACGCGGGTTTTGGAACAAGGTACCAACCTCATTTTGACCATGGACCTTGTTGAGGATGGGGTGTCCCAGCCTGGCCCCAGGCTCCAGCTGCACAGGGGTACTGGGAAGGATGAGGGATAAGGGAGGGGGTGTGGCAGCCCCCCAGCCATGGTGGGACAGGGCCAAAATGCCTCCCAAAAAATGCCCGACATCACAGTGGCTGCAGAGTGGGGTTCAAGGAGAAGTGCTGAGAAGACACTGGTTGGCATCACCTTAGTTATGTCTTAAAACAGTTTCCTTGCTCACCTCCCTCCTCCCAAAAAGCTGAGCTTTTCACATCACTGAACGGTTTAGGGTTTGGGGTCTTATTTTTAATCCCAAGGTTTCCTGGAGTCCTTTTGTTTTCATACACCTTTATTATTATTATTATTATTATTAAGATGATGTAAATCAAATGTTGCCTGGGGGGTTGGTTTTGTCGGTTTGCTTTTTTTGTTCTTGCAAAGCCCTTTCTATCCCTTGTAAAGATGATCCAGTTGTTCTGAGTTGCTTTTTCTTTTCTATTTTCCCCCCATCTTTTTTTTCTCTCTTCCTAATGGATTCCAAATATAAAAAAAAAAAAGAAAAACCCTAAAAAAAAAGACTCTCTGTTCCGACCTGGTTTTGAAACTTTAAGCTTTTCTGCTTCTGTAAAAAAAAAAAAAAAAAGGCCTCTGTCTTTCTGATCCCAATTGAGACTTTTATGTTCTATGACGATACTAACAAGGTGTAGGTTTTACAGTTTCCTGATTTGTACTGGTAATGCATATTCCAAATAAATAGTTTCTTTTGTTGCAAAAAAAAAAAAAAAAAACCAAAAAAAAACCCCTGAAACCAAACCTGGTGTATTTTTTGGGAGGAAGAAGAGAACAGTGAGATGCCCCAGGGACTTCCCCCATGGGGATGCAGGGGCCAGGAGAAGTTTGGGGTGCACAGTGGGGGGGTGTCAGGGGGGAGGGGGGTAAGCAAAGTCTCACCTGAGCCTGATGCTGGCTCCTGCTCCTGGCGCTGCGAGGTTGGGAGCCGGAGGGAAGCGATTCAGGGTTGATGCCCGATGCGCAGCATCCCCGCTGGTGCCTATGCCTCCCCCCCTGTGCCTCAGTTTCCCTGGGCAGGGGGAGGTGGGTGCTTCTGGACACGCAGATTTGTCCATGAAAAAAACCCCTACATTTTCAATCTTTCATTTTCATTGCTCGTTCACTGCTTTTTAGGATTTTTTTAGTGCATTTTTTTCTTCAAAAAAAGCTAGAATCTTTATCACACCCAGGGCTGGGAGCAGGGGAAGGGTTGGTGGTTTCTTGTCTTTTCCTGAGGGTTTTAGTTTAAAAAAAAAAGAAAAATTTTGAAAGTGTTTCTGAGCAAAAAGTGATTTTAAATTTAAGGATATTTTACAATTTAAAAAAAAAAGAATCTGTCCTGAAAATCAGGACAGTTCTGCCACATCCCCAGAAATGGAGATAAAAAAGAAAAGAGGAGGGTAAGGGGTGGATGGAGAGAGAGGCTGTGATTCCCCGAGCTGGAGAAAGGCAGGCAGAATCCCTGCCACAAAACCCCCCTGAAACCCCGAGGGGAGCTATAGCGGAGGGAAAGAAACCACTGGGGAGCCCCAGGGAGGTGGCGCAAAGATGCTGGACCTCTCCTGGAGCTGCCAGCCGCTCTCCCCCGTGGATTTCTTGTCAATGATTATTCAATCTCCAGCCTGACCTTTCTCTTCTAAATAACACAGCAGTATCAGTGCGGACCAGCCTCCAGCTCCGGCTGCAAATTAACTGTATCGCTCTCCGGCAGGAGACCTGAGGAGCCCCCGCCGGCTGCCGCACTGCCAGACCACCCCAGGAATTATCTCCCTCCAACGGTGCTCTCCTAATACCAGTTTAAATATCATCTTGCTCCCAGCTGTTTAATTCTAATAAACGCTCATCCCAGAGCCAAACAGACAAATGCTAAGTCTCACCGGGTCCCGAAGAGAAAATCGCCCCAAAAAGGCAGGTGGCAGGAGGTGATGCTGGAAGGAGGTGATGTGATGATGGTGAGGGTCCAGGCACACAGCCTTTGGCTGCTGGGCTGGGTTTGAGCATGTCGCTCCTCTCGCAGCTCAAGTCTTTCACCTCCATGAAAAAAAAAAAAAAAAAATTTAAGGTGAGAAAAGGGCAAACACAGCCTGCAGGACACCTGGCGGCAGCTGGGGGGGCCAAGCCAGATGCAGCATCCTCCCTCCGTCCCCCACTTGCTGGCTGCTTCTGGATAAAAGAGAAGCCAAACCCACACGACCCAAACTGGATTCAGTTTTCCTTGCTTTCATCTTCCCTTCTCTCCATCCACACTTCTTCCTTCTGCTGGTGCTACCCATCCTTCTCTCTCTGCCCCTCACTTATCAATGGTTGGGGTTTTTTTTCCCTATTGGGGCAATAAAGTTCAGCCCTGGGTGGGAGCAAACCTTGAGGGCAGGTTCCTGCACTTTTTCAGTTTCGCATCATTATAATATTTTAGGCCAAGAAGTAGAATAAAAAGACATGGTGTGCACCAAGCCCCATGGATTTCCACAGCAGATGCTGCAGAAGGCTTTCAGTGAGCATCACCCAAAAGCTCGGTGACGTGCCGATGCCCAGGACGTGCCAGGTCCCTCCCAAGCTCTCTGGTCCTCACCCATCCAATGCCTGTTGCAACTTTTTTTCTCTCCATAGGCAGCTGCCAGCATTTCCCCAGCCCCTGCCTGCAAAGCCGGGGTACCCCCTGCCCACTCCCACCAGTCCCCCTGCCAGGACCTCCAGCCAAGGGGGCAAATCCAGCCACCAGGGGGGCAAATCACTGGCGTGCAGGGGCTGGCTGGCAAAGCACACCCCAGTTATTAATAATCCTGCCATACTAACCGAGGGGTTGGGAGGCATTAAAGTTATAGTTTGCAGTAAAGCCCCCGTCTGTTTGCTGGAGAGTTTAATATATGGCAGGAAGTTTCGCCTATAAAAGGCGAGCGTTATTTTTTTTTTATTTTTTTTTCTGCAGTTCACCGGGAGTCTATAACTTACGACCTCCATAAATGTGAGTGGGTCTCGCAAGTCAGCCCATCAGTCTTTGGAGTAATTCTGCTTTGTAGTAAAATATTTTACTGTGCCTTGGATGCAGGCGGCCCTCCCCTCTTCTCCCTCGCCCCCCGTCGGGCAGGCAGGGGGGTGGTGGCTGTCCCTGGGTCTCTCCTCTGCCAGCACTGTGGGGGTGGCATGGCTGATGCTGCCTATCTTTTGGGAATGGTGATGGTAGAAGCCTGGGAAAAAAAATTAAAATAAAATAAAATAAAGCAAAATAAAATAATAAATGAAATAATATAATATAAAAAAATACCCTGCCCACAGGCGTGAGCTATTGGTAACATGTACTACACCTTTTAATTATTGCTAATGAGATAGAGTTTTAATAGCTTTATAGGGGAATTGTGGGGTCCTTCTGCACACTGGCTGTTCAAGATGCTGATGCAGCAGCGCTGCCCATGGAGCTCTGCAGGGTAGCGGTGCAGGGGGCTTGGTGGTGGGAGAGGAGGAGGAGGATGGTGAGGGAGCAGCCCAGAAGAGAGGACAGATGGATGGGCACTGGCTCGGCGCAGCAGCGGGTGATGATGGCACAGAGGCAGGGCTGGACTGAGACCAAGTGGAAGAACTACGTACCATAAAAACAGGGGAAAAAAAAAAGGAATACCACCATGTCCTTGCCAGGTCTCCCACCCCATGGGCCACCAAAACGCTTTGTTCACCCTCAAAATCAACCCCACTTTCCTGCAGCCATTGCTGACCCCAGGACAGGGCAGCTGAGGGGCGCTGGGAGAGCCCAGCTAATTAAAAATGCAAATGAAAAACAGGGCCACACAGCTGCTATCGCCTTCCGAAGGTGCAATTGCAAAAGGGGTTTATCTGTGGCAGCTTCTCATTCGGAGGCGAGTCCCTTCCCCGCACGGCCACCGGCCTCGCAGGACGGGCAGCCTCCCGGCACCGGGAGGAGGTTTTTGTCTTTTCTCTACTTGAAACAGCCTCCAGAGCAGGGAAAAGGAGATAGAAGAAAGGAGACAGGAGGAAACAAAGATGATCCTTTTAAAGGAAAAACAGTTTCCCTGCTTTTTGGCGATTTTTTTTTTCCTCCTTTGTTTTCTTTACAGCTCTTTGTGGAACAGTGGTTCTTCAAAATGAAAAAAGAAACATAAACAGAGGGAAATATTCACAAAAAAAAATTTACACAGGGAGTAAAGCAGCCCAGGTCCCTGCCAGTGGCACTGGGCACGCTTGAGCCCACACCAGAAATACTTAATTTCTGCTCCATCCATCACTACGTGGCTTGGTGGCATTGCCCCTAAATATTCAATATATGCTTGGAAACACCGCCCTGGCTCAACCCGTAAAATCCAAGCTGCGACACAACCAGCACGGAGAAGAAGCTGAGGATGGTGGCTTTGGGGTAATCCATACGGACTATGTCTAGAGTAAGAACCAAGTGAAGATGTTTTCCTCTCACCTTTCCAGAAATGCACAGGTTTTGCCCAATTCTCTGGGTTTTTGGGGTGATTTGGAAGTGGCCGTGGCAGAACTGCTGCAGCGTTTGGCGAGGGTCCCGCCAGTGATTCTCCCACTCGCTGACTCAGCTCCAGCACCACTCCCTCGTCCTGCTGCTAATTAGGCTCCAGCCTCTCATCTTGTTAATAAGCTTCCAGTTCATTTGCATACAAAAAAAAAAAAGAAAAAGAGAGAGTGAAAGCAAGCAGTTCGTTTTACCTTCAACATGTGGCTAATGCTTATTAAAATATTTAACCTTTTATTGTGGTGCAGAAGCACCTCTTCAAGTGGATCCCAGTGCAGGCAGGTGTGGGCAGCACAGCGAGACCATGCCACCATAAGGGACACCCCACGCAGGGTCCCCCCCAGTGCTCGTCAGTGCACAGCAACCGCAGGCTCCCGGCGCGATGGGGAGATACCGCAAAATACAGAGAATTCCAGCTCCTGTAACCCGTGTCTGCGGTCTGCAGCGTTTTCAGAGCCTGATTGGGGCATTAAGTGGGTAAAACTGCACTGAGCTGCCTCAACCTCATCCTTC
>JAOTQQ010000004.1:3197748-3209306 GCA_026546715.1 Gallinago undulata
CCCCCCCCCCCCCCCCCCCCCCCCCCCCCCCCCCCCCCCCCCCCCCCCCCCCCCCCCCCCCCCCCCCCCCCAAAGGCAGTGGGACTGCGCCGGCTTCTCACATGCAACGTGAGGGATATAGATATACAATGAGAGGAGGGGCAAAATAAAATCCAGGGATATTTCTGGGCCCAGATCCCACAGAAAAGGTGAGTTGCTCTGCCAGGTCTCTGCTGAGCCCCCCCTTGCCCCTGAGCTGGGCAGGATGGGGGGGCCGAGAAAACTTACCCAACGACAGCATCCATGATAAACAGAGTCCCCAGGCTCTGGGGACAGGGCGGTCATGTTTCAATGTTTTTGTGCATTTCCCCCCTTCCCAAAACCCCCTCCAAAGTAACACCACCCCCAGTGTGAGGCAGTGCAACCCCGGGGTGCTGCAGATCCGCCACGTGACGGCCATGGAAGTGAATTACAAATGACATTTCATTAACAGCTTGAATAAAGCTGTTTTCCCTCTTTTCCGCTATGCCCAAAAGCGAGGTTAATCTTTTGCGCAAAGTGCTCTTCAAACTCCAAACCAACCCAACCGAGCTGGGGGGGGGCTTCTTCTGGCAGGGGTTCTGCCCCCTGCATCACCTCCTCTCCCCATCAATGCCTGGCTTTCGGGATGGAACAACGGTCCTTGCAAAGGGGAGGAAAATTGTGGGTGAAAACTGTCAGACACCCAAGGTGGGTGGGGGGCTGTTCTCCAGAGCAGGGCAGAAGGATGCCCAAACGCTTTTGGGGTAGCTTTGGGCTCCCAGAGGGAAGGGAGAGCAGCTCGCCTTGGGAAAAGGTGTTTTGTGCTCAGGGCAAAGTGTGGCAGAGGAGCAGCACGCCCAGGATGTTCGGCATGTGTTTGATGCTGGGCACAACAGAGTGGGGATTCCAGTGCATCAGCAAACCCAGCCAGGACCAGAGCATCCCTCTTCCCCACTGCTGGAGAGCAGAAGAGGGACCTTGATGGGAAGCAGCAAGCACCAGTAGCTCCCAGGCTGAGTATCCCAGGCTGCGTGGCCCTTTGCTGAGGCTGTGCCTGGCTGGCCAGGGGGTGTCAGGCGGTGGGAGGGAGGGAGGCAGGGATGCTGTGCCCTTGGAGAGCACAACATGCAGCTGGGCACAGTGCAGCATCCCCACCACCGCCCCTTCCAAAGCCAGCTGAGACCCCGGGCTCCTGCTCACCACGCTGCAGCGGGGGGTGGGGGGGTGGGGTGGGGGAACGCTGCCCCAGCCAGCATCTCACCAGCCAAAGCACCCCCCCAAACACCCACGATGGGGGTCCCTAAAGCCACGAGTGTGACTTCCCCCCCCTCCGTGCGGCTGCAGGGACCTCACCACGCAACCCACAAGGCCAGGCGGGGGCCAGGGTCCCTTGTCAGGGTGAGCAGCTCCCGTCCCCGCTCCCGCCTTTGACGTTATTCAGCTGGACAGAGGGATGTCTGGGCGAATCATTTTCAACGCTCTTCCATATTCATAATGGGCTAAATATAGGGGAGCAAAGTGGGACCTGGCGGGCACAGCCCTCCCCCTGGTCAGAGCCGATGACTTCTCCACCGAGATGAAATGCCGGCGTCAGCCCCGTTGCGGCCCTGGGGGCACAGGGAACCGTACCCCGCCAGCCCCCCGAACCAAGGCGCAGTTGTTTGGGGTTGTTTCTTTTTTTTTTTTTTTTTTTTTTTTTTAGCTCCCGGTGGCCAAATTCAAAATCACGTTTTTCAGCCAGTTGAGGGATTCAGCAGAGCAGCCCGGGAGGGGGTCTGCCGGCCCCGGCACACACCCCCCCCCTTCCCGGTCCTCTTCTTCATTAAGCGAGAAGGTTAATGATTTCAATTAGGGTGAAGGCAAGCAGCTAAATGAGTATAAATAAAGCTTTTTCTGAGACGCGGCAGGGAATAGGCAGGAAGGGTGTGGGGGGAGCAAGGGCTCGTGGGGCCCATGTGGGGCTCCCACGGGACAATACCCACAGCAGGAGAAAGTGCTGCCCGTCCGCCGAGCCCCAGGCTGATGCACTTACAAAAAATACTAATAAAGTGATGGCTTTTGCCCCCGCGCCTCCCCTCCTGCTGTTTCCCAAAGAATAAGTTCTCCATTAGTCGGACCCTGGATTTCATCCAGCCCCGGCAGAGTCCCGACCGCTCTAGCGGTCCTGAGCTCTGCCCTTGGTTGGAGCCATTCTCACCTTGATTCACACCGAGAAAAATCACCGCAGAAAGTTAAAGCCAGCTCCACGCCATGGGAAAAAGGTACCAGTTCCCTGCAGTTTCACAGAGCCTTTGCAGCTCTAGCAAAACTGGTGCTTGCTGCATGCAGAAACAAACACGGATAATACTGAGCTCGGCAAATAGTATTTGTAGTATTATGAATAACTTTTAAATAAAGTTTGTTCGTGAGTAAATCTGCTGCTCTCCCTTTGCCAAGGTGTCCCTGATAGTTTGTGGCGAGGCGTAGAAAGGCGAGCCCTGGGCAGAGCATCAGTGTGGGGGGGTCCCGCTGTAGGAGCCCTGGGGGCTGCTCCTCCTTGTCCCACAGTGTTAAACACCATCATCAATTTTCGGGTTAGACAGCGGCTCCCATGCAGGGTTTTTCCGGCTGGTACCTGCAAACCTGCAACATCTGATGGGTGCGATGGCTCCCAGGACAGAGGGAAAGCCCAGGTTTCAGCAAAGGTGTGCAGCAAAGTCCTAGGTGGAGTCACACACAGGGCTACAATCGTGGGAAGCAGGTTTAATTTCTTGTCCTGCTGTGAATTTGCAATTCAGCGTGAGACAAAGCAAAAAAAAAAAAAAGAGGGCCTTTCTGTTCTGGGGTTTAAATTAACATAGTTTGGGGCATCTGGTGTTCGACTAGCAAAGTGTGTCCCTTCCAGCACAACTAGATCAGCTCCTGCACTGAGCTGCCTTAGCAGAAATTCAGAGCTTATTCTTAATATGAGCAGTTTCACTGAATGCAAAGCAAGAAAGGTAGAGGAGATTGTATGTGTACACATGTGTGTGTGTGTGTGTGGCTCCTTCGTGCCACAGCACAGAAACCCAGGCACAAATGTGCAAACCTGCTAGAAAGCCCACCAGTCCCTTGAGATGTCTGGTGCAAGTAGGTTTGCTGGTGCCTCCAGGATCCCAGAGAATCTCTGCCTTTTTTTACCCAACCAGCACTCACCAGCAGCAGATGGCTCCTGGTTTAAGAGTGAGGAAAATCCCAGACTTGGCTCACTGGCAGGGGTGGAAATGGGCTGTCAGGCTGGCATCAGCCACCGAGGCTTTTGCAGGGCCACAGGACGGCTGCAGCAGGAGGACAACTGGGCTGCTTGGCTGCTGCAGTGACAAGTCGTGCCCTTGGTGTCCTCCAGCACATTTTTCCCTTTTGAGAAATTCAGCAGTGCCTCTCCCCTGAAAAAAAAGAAAAAAAGTATTCTGTGACTCATGGAAAAGGCAAGACATAGTGCAGCCCCCCACACACACACTTGAATAGATATGTGGCTATTTTAATAGATGAGGTAATAAACAAACCTGGTAGAGATTTTTCAAGTTATCATTCATTTTTGATAGAGAGAAGTTATTCCTTTTCTTCCATAAATATAAAAAAAGTTCTCACCTAGAGAGCTGGGAGCTTCCAGGACAATTTCCAGGACCCCCAGCTCCATCCCTTGGCACCCAAAATGTCTTTTAAATTCTCAGCTCCAGGAACTGAGGGCTTGGATGAGAATAACTTGAATTAGAAACCAACCACAACAAAGTTTCCAGCTGTCTGGTGGGAGGAGAAAGCCAAGCACCCTAAATGCCCCAACCCTGGGAGGATTTATTTTAATTAGGTTGATTCATTAACAGCATGCGGTCTGTAAAAATAAGCATTTTAAGCCAATTTCCTGATTTCGGAAAGGCTGAGCTCGGCAGCACGGGGTGGCCATGCCTGTCTCCTCTTTTAACTGTCAAACTAAGAGGCATTTCGAGAGGCTTGGGGAAAGCAGCCCTCTTCTCCACTGCCCTGCTAGCAAGAACCTCCTCAGCACCCTCCGCAGCACAGCAGAGTCCTGGATCTCAGCCCTGAACCTCCAAAACGCCTTTCAGTTCACCTTTGAGATACATTTAGTAACTCGCCTTAATATTGATGCCCTCCATACGCATCGCCGCAGAAGGACTCCTGGCCTTGGCCAGCATAATTATATGTTCAATATTAACAGTCTTCATCCGTCAAAGCTCACCAGCGTGTGCCCGTCCTCGTCCTGCAGGGCTGGGTGAGCTCTCCACCACCCCCAAACACCACCCACTAGCCTTCAGCAAACCCTCTGGAGAAGAAGCCAAGCACGGTTTTGAGACCATCTTCCAACGCTAGTTTAGGGATTAGACCAGAACAGGAAGGTGCCCGCCCCTCAGTCAGAAATGCTCATTTCTCTCAATTCTTTAGCCTCCTCCCACCTGATGGACCTAGGAAGCACCAAGGTGGCTGCTGGCCTTGACCAGACCGAATGAGACTGACACTTAATGGCTAGAAGACCCAACGAAAGAGGATGATGCAGCTAAGGACCTGCAGCCATATCTGAAGTGGGAACAGGAGGAGACAAGGAGCCCTTTTTGATGTGGCACACTGCAGGCTTGGAGACCTTTGAAGAGCTGCAGATGGTTCCAGCCGTGCAATCCAAATTTGTTCTTTCCCAATACCTCCCAGCTCCATGAGACTTCCCTTGTTTTGAGACAAACTTGCTGAGCCCATGCAAGGACTGAGCAACTTGGTGGCCACAGAGAAGGGCCCAAGGGCTCTCGCTCCATCCCACACATGAGTCCCTTGCGTTGCACAGAGCTGTGCCAGTGACCTTGTCAGGGGAAGTCACACCATCAGGAAATCATGGGCGGACTAGCTGCATGAACACCCCATGTACCAGCCAGGACCCTGACCCACTGCGGAGGGTCCAGGGCAGGCTTGGGGCAGGGGCTGCAGTCCCTGGCACGGCAGTGTCCATGGGGATGGTGAAGCAAGATTAAAAAGGTTTTCTTCCAGCTGATCCTTTACGCTATTAGGGCCTTCTCCTCTGGGTAAGCATGAAGTCTGTCTCTTTCCTGGCTGTTATTAAAAGTCAGTGCTAAAATCCCTTTGGGAGTGAGGAAGGCAGATAATCCCCGCTCCTCCTGACCTTCTTTCCCTCCTCGCTTTGCAAGGTTATTGCAGTTCCCCAGGAGTAGCTGTTCTACATGATATACACTCCTTCCCCTCCAAAAAAAACCCCATCACGTTTGCACCCTGGGAGCCCTTCAGCCAGAATGGTCCCTGCAGCCAGAGCCGACTGCCCCCCAAGTGCCCCATCACCCATCCAGCTCCAATGGTTATTCCTCACCCCTCCTAATAGAGCAGCTACAGAGTCAGCTGGCAATATACATCCTAAACCTCCTAGAAAGGCAAAAGAGAAGGAAAAAAAAAAATAAATTGCCTTAAACCACCAAAATTCTATCCTCTTCCTCCTCTGCAGAATAAATAGCTAAAAGCGGTTTACTCTTCTCTTCTCCAGTGTTGCAGACATCTGTCCCCAAGGCTGAGAAGCCGCATGATGAATTCCAGCAGCAAAGGGAATTTTTGCCTCTGCTTTCAAAAAGCCCCCAAACTATGGAGTTTACACCAAGAAAGCGCTGACGCAGCCTCCGCCACCACAGCTCTCGTGGTACGGGGGATGCGGGGACGCAGGCAGGGGAGAGCAGCCACGCAGGGAAGGGAGAGCTGGGGACGAACGACCTCCTGTGTCGGGATATATGCCTTTAATGGCAGGCTAATCACTTATATCCATGCTGATTTAGGGCTGGGGATGTGGAAATCCCAGGGCTGTTGGGCGGGTTGTGCGTGGCTCCAGCTACCTCTAGTGGAAAGCGGACAGAAGCGTCCACCCTCAGCTGCACAGCTCCCGCATCAAGGGCTTAATTTACGCCAAGGGGCTTCTCGTCCACCTACTTGGAAGTCTCACTGCAGTATTCAGCTGCAAGAGACATTTCAACCCATCGTTCTCAGCCCAAGTATAGATCTAACAGTCTAACAGATCTAAAGTCTAACAAATGATTTGGATTTTGGGTGGCCTTTCTCTTCCAGAGAGGCCAGGACCTGCTTATCCTGCATGGTTGGGGTGGGTGCAGAAGCTCTATATTGTTTAAGACCTCAGCAAGCCATTCCCGACAGCCCCAGCATCTCGGGCATCCCCCCAGCAGAGCAGCCAGGGGTTTTTGCAAGACCACAAGTAGGGTCAGAGCCCCATTTTCTCAGTATGTGGCATGGGTGACTCAGTACCTGGAGGTCTGGCAGGGCTCTGTGACCTCCCTGTAAGAACACCCAACAAGGCTGGGCACCTTCCTCCTCGACCAGTCACTGAGACACATTCTCAATTAGCACTGAGGAGGAGGCCGTTCTACTGGATTTTCTATGTGTGACCCCATGGGAGACCAAATCAGACCAAACCCTTCCACCCTCAAAACCTATTGTGTTTTCCTCCTGCACCTCTGCTGCCACAAGGACTAAGGTGATTTTTATTTCAAAAAAAGAAAGAAAATTTCCTTACATTAATCCAGGAGCTGGTGTTTTCCATAAAGGTCCCCAAATAGACTGCCCTTAACAACAGCAAAGCAGCAAGAGGTGACAGCTACAATCCCAGCAGGCCCCCCTCCTTGGTGTTTAACGTGACACTCCTGCACCCAGCAACAGCTATTATAATGTACACGCTGCCTGCCTAATTATGCCTATCACCCATAAAGTAACAGAAAATTTTTTTCAGTACCTCCATGAGCTCTGGCCTCACAGCCTTGGGATGTGCCTGGGAGAGACCTCTCGTGACAAACCTGGGGCAGGCAGATAAAAAGAGCAGCAGCTTGTTGCACCCAGACCAAAAGCCACCTTTTCATGCTCTTCTTTGTACCGTCACCCAAAGGCATGGGGAGGAAGCAGTGCCATCTCCCCCCACTTTCAGAAGTCCCTGAAAACACTTGCAAAAAATGGTTAACAAGCTCCAAGTGTCAGGGACAAGTGGGGCTGATGGGAAGGATTAGACATTAATGAGAGCCATCTTCCAAAGCATCCATCACTCCCCTTTCATGAGTTTCTTAATGTGGTGGGAACTCTGCCATGGCTGGATTCCTTTTATTTAAAGCAGAGATAAAAAGCTGGAGAGGTATTAATATTAATTAAGAGACAGACATTTACAGAAACTTTCTTTACCCCACGTCACACCCAGCTCTCAGTCCCACTTCAGGGAACAACCAGATTTTTTCCAGAAAGTACTAAATTGTTCTGCAGAATTTATGAGCCTTTGTCACTTCTTCTGGGACTTTTATCCCAGAGGGCAGGAAGCAAAAGCTGCACCAGTTGAAAGCTGCTCAGAACCCCATTCTCTGTCCTGGGGCATGTTGCAAATGTTTCCATTTTTCTTGAAATTCCCCATGGAATTTCTGAAATGAGAAAAAAAAACCCTGTCCTGGTGCTGCAATAAGGTCTTAAATTTTTCAAAGCAAGAAAATAAAAGTTGGAGGGAAACGCCTTTGGTTTGTGGGCTTACCTGGGGAGATGCAGTAAGGAGGAGCTCCAGGTGTGGGGCAGGTGCTGCTGGATGGAGCCCTGAAGTAGTGGTGGGCTCATGGATGGTGGGACCTCCACCCTGGGATAGGGTATGGACCAAAAAGACACTGGCAAGATGTTTCCCATCGCAACATGGTGCTTGGCTTGTTACAAGTCATCCCATGTCCCCCACAGTCCTCACCAGATGTGGAAGGGTTAATTCCCAAGCCCCCAGGACAGCAGGGTTTTAACTGATGGGTGGCAGCCTTGCCCAGCCCTGGTCAGCAGGCTCCGCTTTTCCCTGCCCTTTGTCTCTTTCGGTTTTTGTCAAACTTTGTCCTTGATCTGCGCAAAACGGACTTCTCAGCCAAAGGCTGTCTCAGGCAGCCCTCTCCAGATGACAGCGGGCAGAGGAGGAGCTGCGGCTGGGAATTGTTTAAATGAAATGACGCCATGGAAGCACCCGGGCAGACGTGCCGTACCTGCGCCAGCGATAACAGATGGGGGAAGTGAGAACCAGGAGAAGCTGTTTTTCCGTGAGAGCACCAGGAGACCCGGGTTACCCCTCCCGGTTTTCTGTGTCCGACTTAAAAGGAGAGGGAAAGCAGAAGGCAACTGCTGAGGTTAGCACAGGCTCCACTGTCTGTGGGTGTCCACAGGGCCACGTGGGTGTCCAAATCTGGAGCCAAGCTATGCAAAATCCATCACAGGGGAGAACTGGACCAGAAAGTGGGTGGCATCATGGTCTCCTTCCCTTGCGAGCGTGGTCAGACAGACACTCCTGTTTGGTGTGACCCATCCTGAGAGCCACTAAGGCTGCCCAAAGCTGTTCCCAAGGCCAGTGCGAATCAGCCCCAAGAATGTCACACAGTGCAGACGGCCAAGTCAGGAATGAGCTGCCCTATAAAAGTTGCCCCATTGCTTTAAAAAGGAAAAAAAAAGCTAGAGAGTTCATTGTGTGAACTGAGGATTTTAGGTGAAAAACCTGCTAGATACTGTAAGGCAGAGCTAGTCCCTGTATTAAGTAAAGGGGTTAGAATAAGCTGGGGGAGAAGCAAAGGGAGAACAAGGTCATGTGAAATAGGGAAACTGAGGCACACAGGCCTGCCTCACCCTGACACTAACAGGGTTTGCATCCCACACTTCACACTTAAGGGATTAGAGAGCAGGAAAGCAAACGTTGCAAGAGACTTGGCTGTTAAACATGATGTTCAAACCCTCACCAGGCATAGCCCCATTCCCGATGGCCCCAGCAAGGTCCAGCAGAGCCTGAGGGGACGGGGACAAGTTGCTTTGAGCTGGTGGAGGTCCACCTTCTCCTCTAGTCCTTCAGCACGGGACCACACACCCCAGGGAGCAGTGGGAGGACTAGGGATGCAACACTGCCTAATTTTACCCCACTACCTCCTTGGTTGCCTTGAGCCCAGCTTCAGAAATAAAAATTGGAGGGAAAAAAGAAAAACAAAAAGTCCCTATAACCTTCTGGAAAAGTTTTGACTGCCAAAATAATACAGGCACAGAAGAGATAAAGAGCAATGAATAAAAATAACCGGCTCAGCAGGGCGGGCAGGGCTCGACGAATTTGGGGTGAGGGAAAGTTCATTATATGGTCAGCGACGAAGAAAAGGGCTGTGGGTCAGTGCGGCTCCTGCCGCAGCCCCCGAGGGGAGGACACGTCCCCGTCCGCGTCCCGTCCCGCAGCCCGTCTGTCGTTCGGGTCTCGGCCACGAGGTGGAGGCTTCTGCCCGCAGAGAGGAGCCGGGGCAACCCCGCGGAGGTCCCAGGCCAGTTGTGGGGTCCCCATCCGCTGTCCCCCGTCACTTGGGGACACGCCGGGGCTGCCCGAGCACTGCGGCTCTTTGGGGATGGATTGGGACACGGCCTTGGAGCATCCCCCAAGGTGCCTGGCTGCATCCTCCTCCTCCTCCTCTGTCCCCGAAGCCAGGCCACCACCAGGATTTGCCACAAGATCTATTTGTTTGACTTAGTGGAAAGCTGGAACAGATAGGAATGTCGTCTTCCCCCCCTCCCCAGCACCATTGTCCCCCCTGGGGACAGGCTGGGCAGGCAAAAGGGGGTTGGTATGGCTGACCTCCCCACGGGATGCTCCTGGCTGGGGCAAAATTGCCAGGAATTTCAATGAGACATTCACAGAAAAAAAAAAAAAAAATCAGGTTTCAGCAGAATTGTGACACTCTTCAATTGTGACACTTTTTTCAGCTGGCTAGCAGGGAAATTGGGAAAAAGCAGTCTGGGTGGGTGCTTGTTATTCCTCTGGCCCTTTGGTGAGCAGAATTGGAGCAGCAATGCCTGGCTTCTGCCACAAGTGCCAGAGCAAACAGGAAAGTACTCCTATAGTCCCATTTTTACCAACATTTTCTGCAAAATAGGGCCTGCTCTTCTCTTTAGAAGTTGCAGGTCTTCCCAGGGGAAGAGAATCCATGTCTGTCCAAACCTCTTCCAGCTGCAAGCACAGGGACCACACATCTCCTTGTCTCCCAGGGTACAGGTAAGGTGCCCAGGTCTCAGGGTACCCAAGCTGGGGTGGTGCTGGGGAGGGATCTCATTGATTTATAGGGCACTGATGTCTCTGCAATGGGGGACAACAAAGCAACCTGCCTTCCCAGCCTCTTTTTTGCAGAAGCCAAAACCCAACAGCATTGAAACATCCTGGCGGAGTCACCCATCATCCCACAGATGGGACTATGTGGCTCAAAGGGACAGCAGAGGGACAAACACCCATCACCACCCTGGCAGGACCACTGCACCCCTCGCATGGGGGAAGGTGCCATCACTGCCGTGGGGTGGAGGTGATTAATTAGCAGCATGGCAGTGGCGAACATGTGTCGGCCTCCACATCTGCCCCTCGACAGCAGGGTGCCATAAGCGAGGTGTCACTGCTTTCCTGCTCACCTCCTTCCTCAACGTAATTGGCTGCGACATCCACACCAGATGCTCCGAGAGGCAAAATAGCTGGCCGGTCCCTGCCCGGCACCTCAACCATAGTCAGCTCCTGCCACAGCACTGTGTGGGTGTCTGGAATTGGGTCCCTGTAGTTAGCTGTGGGGTCAGGGACAGCGAGCAGTGACACCTAAATGTCCCTCTCAGTGGGTCCCTTATGCCAAGGCAGGAGGGGAGCAGAGCTGGGTGAACAGTAGCCATTCCACAGCCCAGTTTGCAAACCTTTGGATGTCAGAGGAGTTTGGTAATACACTGGTTTCTCCTGCTACATTAGGGATTAATACAAGTGCTAATGGCAGCTGGGGCTGATTGGCTCAGCAAAGCAGTTTGCAGCTGCTGTTGGATGAGGTGGGACAATGAAAAGTGCCTTCCAGCCAGTGCTCTGCTGGTGCTGGTGGGACAAGCCCTGCCTTCCTTACCCCCCTACAAGCTCCTCCATCGGATGCACTGGGATGTCACCCCTCCTGGGCATACCCTGTGAAAACCCATCCTTCCCCCAGCAGACCCAAAGTGGGAAAACCCCCAGCAAAGCATCATTATCCAATTTCCTGAGTTAAATCTCAGGAAGGGCTTCCCCTGAGCTCTGTAAGCAAGGCAGCCACCATTCCCTGGCTCAGGCTCCCTGTCAGGAGCCCTCCCCACCACAGAAGCCCTCATCACATCCCTCTCCTTCGCCTGCCCGCTTTCACAAAACTTGTAGGAACTTAATTATCTTTGAGACTTCTCCCCCTGTCAAACCAGGCTGCAATGGGCCAGAAACGTCCAAGAGATAATAAAGGGGATGGACAGGTGGTGAGCATGGGAGCACTGTCTCCTCTGCAAGGAAGGTCAAAACCATACAACCCTCCCACCGAAGCCCTGGGCCATACCCAAGCATGAGGTTAGGGTGATCCCTTCCTCCCTGACTCACCACTCCCGTAGCCACAAGTGGGAATTGGGAGGATGAAGAGGCAGGAGATGCTGGTGCCGGCCATCAAGCAGCAGGCCAGTAATAACCTCATTATGAGGCTGGAGATGCCGGAGGCGGGGAGGGGGGGGGGGGGGGGCAGATGCCGTCCTTC
>JAOTQQ010000004.1:3209316-3293717 GCA_026546715.1 Gallinago undulata
CCCCCCCCCCCCCCCCCCCACATGCCGTCCTTCTGCTGCCTGCGTGCCACCAGCAGCTTGTGGAGCCAGTAAGTTGTCAGCCTGTCTCCTGCCTCTCACCTTGCTTCTCATTAGCTCCCCGCTGCGCTGCCGTGCAGGCAGATGGGGCAGGTCCTGGGTCTGCCGCCGCCGCAATGCCAGGCGAGGGGGGCCGGGAAGCACCAGCTTCTGCACCACTCCCTGCCTTGTCCCCTTGGTCTCTGCTGCAGGGCAGAGATGCTCTTCCAGGAGCTGGGTGGGGGCACGGCTGGTCCACGTAGTGTTTCCCAGGTTGCAGACGGGTGGCTGCGCTTGTCAGCTGCCCGACAAAGTCAACTCCACTGCATCCCAGCGTGTGATCCCTTTGCCAGGAGGGCAAGCTGGAAGCAGGAGAGCTCTCACGACTCTGTGCTCAGTGGTCCTTGCAGGGCCAAGATGCTCAAAGTGCCTGGGAAGCTTCACCCAGCATAAGGCAGCCAGGCCCATGCCCTAGGACAAGGGAACATCCCACTGCAAGACAGCCTGGTGCTGTGTTTTGGATGCCCAGGGTGTTGAGTGCAAGTCACCTTAGGGACCGAGGGTGCTCTTGAGCAGTCCAAGTCCTTACCACAAACAGGACATGTTCCCTGCCAGATCAAGGCAGAGACATCCTCCAGCAATAGCAGTCAGAGCTCTGGGATACAGCCTGCACAGCCTCAAAGGCAGGAGAGGAACCAAAAGAAACACGAGCCAAAGCCAGTAGCCACCAGCAAGGACCAGACCAGAAAGGACGCACACGTGCAGAGGGAAAGGGCTGTTAGGCCAGTTGATCATTTCCTCCTAAATCCCATCTCCAGAAAAGGGTGTCCTGCACACCACCTCAGTGTCCCACATCTTTCCAGGGCGAGAGACACACCCCATGGGGACACAAGCCTGTGCCTTCCACAAGAACAGCACTTGTCCATAACGAGCAACGCTTCTAGGCTAGATGGATATTCCCAGCCAGAGGTGTGCTATCCAACAGCATAGCCTTCTCTTGAGGACAAGGGGTCCCCCATTTATTGTCTAGGTATCAAATTGCTTAAGCATCACTAGTTATGGTGGTTTCTGCTCCCTTCTTCCTACAAGGCAAAGGGCTCCCGATACCATGGCATGACCCACTGCAGCCATTCTGCCAAGGTGACAGTATAAGAGCCCCCAGACCCACATGCCATGGGAACAAGAACCTGCAGAAAGCATGGATGTTCTGCCCAACCATAAGCACCCCATGGTGCTTCTTCACTGTCATTGAGGACTTGTCCCAATGAATGGAAGGAAACACGCTGAGCAGATCCCAGGTGGGAGGGAGCTGCAGGAAGGCAACAGTGGAGCCATGTCACCATGGGAAGAGATGGTCCCATGTATTCTTCTCATCTACATGCCCAAAGCCTAAGCAAATTAATCATGTTCAAGATATCCAGCCACACCAACACAATCTTTTGTCTTGGGTAACCAGAACCACTGGGATCAGAGGCACTAAAATATTGAATTAAGGTGTTGATAGAAGGGCAGGGAGCACCCCTCCACACCTCTGCACTCTGCTGACCTTCCCACCTTCTCCCATGCCCAGCCTTTTCTGCCATAGTCCATACCAGAGACATCCAGCGTTCTTCCTAACCGTAAAAATTTACTTCTTTCTGTGGAAGATTTGTGTGCTGCTCCCACAGCAGTGACCCACGCAGCCCAGCACAGCTTCCATGGGCTCCTGCATCCCCCCCAGCCGTGCAGAGGGCTGGCTCTGCTCTTGCTGCAACCACATCAGTGCCTCTGCTGAGAGCAGTGGCATTAAAAAAGGCATCCTCAAGCTAACTTCTGCCTAAAGCAACATACAAGCTTCACCATGGATGAGCCCTCCCAGCTGTCCTAAAGCAAACTGGGACACCTCCACACCAAAACTGCACCAGCCCCAAGAGCAGCCATCTGTGCTGCTCACATCAGGGGAGAACCTAACCACAGAAATTGGATTTTTTTTTTTCTGATGGTAACATGCACCTGGATAGAGCCAGGTAGCCTTTTTATTTTTTGGAAGAGAAGCGCACAAATGCCCCTTGGTGTCTTCCAGATCCCACACATCCAGCCTGCAAAGCTAACTCAGCCCTGCTGGCCCCTCATCTCCCAACAGGCCACCACAGGGATGTTCCAACCACCAGCAGAGCTGAGAAAACACCTCTGCCCCAGAGCCACCACATTTATTGAGGTCCTCAACCCCACAGGGGGGGGGGGCAGTGGGGGTCAGCAAGCCCTGACTCAGTCCAAGGGCCAGAGCCCCAAACAAGAGGCATTTCCACGCTAATTGGGGCAAAAGAGGTTTTATTTTCCTCCTTTTGTCCACTCGGGCTGCGATGCAAAGGAAGGAGGCTTTAAAGGCATGCGGTACCTGCACGAAGCGGAGGGGGTAGGGGTGTGTGTGCAAGCGTACAGAGCTATTAATTAAAATTGCTCAGTCAGATGCTATAGAGAGATTAGTTGTCACATTGTGTTAATGGCAAGCTTGGCAACGCCGCGAGAAGGGGCAGGACTGCCCGCCGTCCCCTCAGCTGTTCAAGTGCCACGTTTATACCCAGCCAGAATGACTAATTGGCAGGTTTTGTCGAACAGAAGCCCCCTTGTTATTGGGAAGAGATCAGTGCCTTAATGAAGGAGAGGGAGGAAGGGGACATACGTGGGTACCAAGCTGCCACAGTCACCTCTGAGATGGAGATCCCAAGGGGAGGGACAGCTGCAGCCCCATCCTCACAGCAAAGGTGCACAGAGAGACTGGCAAAGCCCAGGGCCACTGGGCAGCTCAGCACCAAGGTCTTCACCAGTACTGCAA
The DNA here is from genome assembly GCA_026546715.1 of Gallinago undulata. Classification (NCBI taxonomy): domain Eukaryota; kingdom Metazoa; phylum Chordata; class Aves; order Charadriiformes; family Scolopacidae; genus Gallinago; species Gallinago undulata. The sequence continues at coordinate 3,212,168 of JAOTQQ010000004.1, forward strand.
ACCCCTGGTCATTCCCCAAAGTCAGACCCCAATGAAGAGGTGGAAACATCCTCCTGGACCCACCGGCCACAGGGAAGGAGCACAGGGCAGGATCCCTCAGCTCTGCAGTTCATCCTCCTTGTCAGGGAAGCAGATAATATCTCCTTGATTTTGCTCCCTGCCTCAGGGAGCACAGAGAAAGTCTCGGGGAAGCTCCCTAGTGGCAGTTCCAGGAGAGCATAGTAGTCTTGGGTCATTGGAGGATACTCAGCAGAGTCCACCCTGCCTTGCATCAGGGCAGAGGGTAAGAGGCCCCCAGTACCTTCCTCTGTCATTTCTCCCCTTCTTCCCCACTGGTGTCCCCTTCCAAATTTCTACCCACACAATTTACTCTATGACATGGGCAGAGCTCCCGATCTGGGCCTTCTGTCCCCTCCCCACCAGCTACAGAGGTAAGCGCTGAGCTCCATGCCTGGGCACAGCCCCTGGCAGAGTTTTTTGATGAACACAAACTTTGGTGAAGCAGGAAATCCCAGAGATGTTTGGTATTAGTACCACAGACCTCAAAAGGCTCAGCTGCAGCGGACAATGCTTCTGCCCTTTGATGGACTGCCCCACACCAAAGAAGTAGTTGTCACCAGAGGAAAACACTCTTCTTTCCATTTTACAGAGGAAGGAAACTCAGATATGGAACCACAAAGGTATATAGGTCTCCGGCACACTCAGATCCTACAAGATTTATGCACCTTGAGATCTTGTCCTTGTTGTTCTGACAAGATATCCCTTGGAAAACTGAGGTACAGCATGACTGTGCTACCAATCCCAGGGACTTGCATAAGGATTGAGCATGTTGTGTGCACAACAAAACTGCAATTTCTGCATAGTAACTGTTTTACTCTAAAGCTAAGTTTGACATGAATTGAACTTAAAACCACAGCCAGATTGAGTCACTTCAGCCCAAATCTGAGCTCTGTGCTGCTGTACCTGTTTATTGCTACCCAGCTAGGCTCTCCTGAAGTTGGCTCAATTACATCTACCCTCCAGCCATCAGGAACCTCAGCTGTGTTTCACAACCGTGACTGCAACCTGACCATTTCACCCAGCCTCTAAGCTGTGTATGAAGATGAGGCAGAGGTCACCATTAACACCAGAGGCCAGATTTGAGTAGGGTGATATGGTAGCTGGAGATGCAAAAACGCCCTTGGCACTGGTGTTGTTCACACCTTCAAACAGCCTGACTCTAAACAGTTTTTGGGTTGTCCCTGCAGAATGCCTATGCAGTCCTGCAAGTCATTTTCCTTGGCTCCAGGGTCTACTTGCAGATGACCAATCAACCTGGTGCATTATTCCTTAGCACTGCTCCAAGACAGCTCACAAACAGAACACATACCTTCTCCATATACTTCCCCCTACTGCTAGTTTCCTGTTATTTCACTTTTTTCTAACTACACCATTCCCAAAGTTCTAAGCAAATTTCTGCAAGTTACTCATTACCCATCAGCAGAGACAGTGAGGGAATACGCCCTGAAGACTTTACTTCCTTTGCAACCAAGACTTCTGCAAACCTATACTTCATCTTTTGTTCCCAAGATGTCATACTGACCTGAATAGACACAAGCAAGAAAAGCATTGCAGCAGACTGAAAAAAAAGCAAACACCAAAACCCCAAAGTGCTGGAGCCAAACTTTTGTTCTCTGGTTTGACCACTTTAAGTCATTCACTGCCATCTCCTGTGCAGCCGTTACCTGTCACAGAAGACACTTTGTTCATGTATTTGAGGCCAAGTTCTAATCACCAAATGTAATAGGGCAAGATGAGTGACAGATTGACACAATTAATTTTCATGTTCCCACTAGTAACATTGATTTTAGGGCATTCAGTCTTTACAAGTCACTGAATGCAAGGGAAAATTTGGCTCTGATCTTTTCAGTAAAGGTCAAAAGGGTGCTCAGATCTTCGTATGGGAGCTCAACTGTTCAAATGCCCTTCAGGATTTTGAAGGCTACCCCACTTACATGAATCTAGGAACTGCTGCTCTGACTGCATTTGCTCAGGAAAGCCCCACTGAGAGGGTCGTATGGACACATCTGTGGTAGCACTTGAACACTGAAAACTTACTTGAGCCTGTCTGTCTACAGAGCACATGTAGAACTTCAGTTGATCTTCTAAAGACTGGTTTTAGCACTAAATCCTTTTCCATCTTGACCTAACCAGGGACAAATCAGTGTTCTGATTTGTTCCTGCTGTAATAGACCTTACACTGCACCAGCAGCTCTCACTAGCAGGATATCTGTCTACCCTTACCATCCCAAACCAATTGGAAGGATACAGGTCCCACACTGCTGGAAGATGCTCAGAAGTGAGCCAGTCAGAATGGGTCTATTCTAGCTCCACTTATGGGAACACTAATTGTGTCCTGGCTTATGGTTTGGGGCTTCCAGTTTAGGACCTGGCCTGATTTTTCTCCAGGCAGAGAACTCCACAGTCCCACGATGTTCAGTGAGAAATCAGAAAATGTAAAATGTTACTAAAGCAGCCTAGGAAGACTGGTTTCATGGTTCACATCAGGTAAGTATATCTCAGCTTCAAAGATACTGAGGGCAGAGAAATAGCAGCCTAAGCCCTTCTGGGGTGAACTCTGACATCTGACATACCCTCCCCAAGCACACAGTCTTCATTACCTGTATTTCTCCAACCCTTCTTTCCATGACCCCAGCAAGGAGACTTGTTAGGACAGCCCCAATCCCAAACACATGACTCACCAGCTCCTAATTTCCCAAATCTCCATCTATTTTCTGAGCCCAATCACCCTCTTAGCCTGCTGAGTGTGTGCCTTATTTACAGCTACTTCTCACATTTCATTTTCTACACAAATCCATCATATATCTCTTTTGAGACAAAACAGCTTCTCAAAGATCTACTTTCTTCTTAGCGTATATATGCACGATGCTCTCCCTCCAACACACTTTTCTGAAAGCAAGGACCCCAGGCGGGGACACCAGAGTGCTTTAGATACACAAGCAGGTTAAATCCAGTAACAAATAGAGAAGCAGATTATTTTCAAATCCAGCCTGGGTTCCCTTCTTGGAGCATCCAACACCAGCTGCTGGGCTCACCAACTTGCTGGCCAAGGATGCTCTCTGACTCTCTATCCCCCCAGTCATCCATCCCTGAGGATGCAACTTGACTTCATATCTCCACAGAACTTTCTCTGTCCCCAGGCTGCCCTGTCCTGGCCCCATCCTCTCCTCTCCACCCTTCCTCTGTACCCTGCTGTTAAACAATGCCCATCCTAAGAAAACCACCCCACAAGCAGGTAAGCGACCGCAACAAAGCAGCCCTGCTATGCGTGGCATCCCTGCTCGAGAGCCAAGCTGGGAGATTCACCTGTGCGGCCCAGACAGTGAAGAATTGTTTGGAGCAAAACACTGTGCAATCAAGTGGAGATAGCAGAGGCAATGGGGTCAGGCGGGCTGCCTGGGGCATCTTTCATCTCTGACTCGGGGAGGTGGGGTGTAAAGTGCACGCTGGCCAGGCCCGAGGCGGGCTCAAAGGCAGCCTTGTTCTGCCAGCTATCTGCCATCTCTCTGATGTCACACGTTTCATTTGGGCAGCTCACTTCAAAGGCCCCCTTCTTGTGCTCCCTCCCTCCCCTCACTCCTTTCTCTCCTCTCTGGGTTTGGATTTTGCTACTGGAGGGATAATAGCCCAGCTTTCCAAAAACTATTTTGCTGTGCAATAAAAAAAATAAATAATAAAATCAAAGATGTTTGAAGAGCAGCTGCCCAAGTTAACCCAGTTCAAGGAGGGCAGGGCTGGGACAGCTGCCGAGAAACCAAGGTCTCTCACTCTCCTTCCCTATCACGCTCAAACTCTCTACAAGCTTCTATCTTGGCTTCTCCAGCACCCCACAAACTCCTCAGTTGACAAGGGGGTCCGCCCTGTACCTGCATCCACTATGGATTTGCTATGGGCACCTCTGCGTCATGGTTCCTGCCCCCAAGCAGAGGTCCAGTTTTGGCCAGAGTTTCTAGGGTAACTCTAAACCTCCACCTAGACCCATATCCAACACCACCTTGGCATACTCAAGGCAGCAGGGTACACCACATCCAGCTCCACAGCACTTGCTGGGTGCCTTGAGGCACATCCTGCAGGCAGGAGGCCAAAATATCAGCCATGATGTGCTGGCCATGCCAAGACAAGACATCTTGCTCAGCTGCAGCCTCTTGTTGAACAACTGTACCTCTGCCAAGCTACACAAACTTTTCCAATGCTGCACAAGAGAAAAATGGCATTTCAAAAGGCTAATAAGGCTCTGGATGCAAATTGCCGACTGGGAGAATGTGCATCCCAGTAAGCGAAACCCAAAGAGCAGAACGCATCCAGATAGAGTCAGAAAGAGCCTGGCCAAAAGCCATTCCCAGTTTTTGTCCTAAGTGTGCAAAAAACTCACATGCCCTCAATTACGTACTAGGTGACTTCTAGTTTCTGAGTTTCAGGAGTACATCAAGGGCAGTTTCAAGCTTTTTTTCCGCAGCTGGAAGCTATCCAGCATAGCAAATACCTTCCTGCACATACTGTGGTTCCAGAAGTTGGGGATTTAGAAGTTGAAAAGAAAGCTGCAGGAGAAAAAGGGAGTGAGAGGTGTGCTGGTACTCAGCAAGGCCCAAGGACAGTAACAGGAAAGGGTGCGTCAAAATTCAAATAGAAAGATGTAAAATTCAGTCTAAGGAAGAAAAATCACACGTACTCCAGACCCACCAGACTGCTGACCCTTGCTCAGGGTGCATGGACTGCGGGCCATGACTTCTCTAGATCAAACCAAGCCTGCCTGAAGGGCAGCTATCAGCTTGTCTCACATGGGTGATGCTCTGATCATAGTCATCAGACTTCACAGGCAGCAACCCCCAAGGGTCTCCCCCCAAATCACCCTGGCTTCGCACCTCAACACCCTCCCCTGGACAGGCAGGAGATGAGATGTGCTGCCGCCCCTCCTCCAGCCCCAAGCCCCATCTCAGCAGCACCTCACCCCATGGGGAGAGGGCATGCAATTCACATCAAGGAAGCCGTTTTGAGGCCTTGGGGAACAGAACATCAGAAATCCCTAGAGGTCATTTCTTAATGCTGACAGCCCGGGGAGAGGCGGAGGTACCCTGAATACCAGCCGTGTAAGCAGCAGCCTTTGCTCCCCAACCCAAGCATCCGCAGGAGGATTTAAGGGACTGGCAGAACTCACTGGCAGGTATTAAAAGTTCACTGGGGCTGTAATAGCAATCTGTCAGCATGCTGCTAATCCATCTTGACAGAAACTTTATAAGAAGTTGAAGCGTGTTAAATAGTCCCGGAGTTTAAACAGAACAAACGCAAGGAGGGTGGTTTAAAGCAAAGGCTGTTTTCCTTGGACCCCTGACCAAAAAGAACAAGGGCCAGGTCAGGGTTTGACTCTGTAAACGGCTTCTCTCCCAGAGGAGGAGAAGGAGAGGCACCTTTAGAAAAGCCCCATCACCCAGACAGCACGGAGAGACACCCTGAGCGCCCGATGGGCTGTCCCGCTGGCAGCCGCTGCAGAGGCAGCCACGCACAATAGGGGCTCTGTGCGCTCGCCCGGCCGCCCGCGCCACAGGAGGTGGGGGACAGCACCCCGGAGGGGTGCTCACAGGGACCATCTGATGCACCTGCGCTCACCTTGGAGTCAAGAATGCAAATAATTCACATCTGCAAATCCTGGGAAACCCATTAGCCCTGAAACTGGATCCATCCACCCCGCCAGGGAAGTTTGCCCAAGTCCACGCATCGCGGTGGTTTCGAGGACGGTTTTATCGGCCGGTTATCACAGAGCCCCCCAGTCTTGGGCTGCCTCACGCAGGTGGTGTGTCGAGAGCGGTATTTTGTGTCCTCCAATCCAGGGATGTTAACAGACAGGACAACCAGGTGCAGCCTGCTGGGGAAAGCAGCTCAGAGGGTCTCTCCTGGGCCAGCCAGCAGGAAAAGTGTGGCACAGTCACCCACCGGTATGCAGCACACCAAAAGCACACCTCAGGCTAATAGGATTGCGACCTGCCCAGCACTGAAGAACAGCTTCCCACTGCTCTCCAACGTGGAGGCGAAGCTTCCAAGTGCACTATAGGTTTTATTAGGGACCAGCAGCTGAGACGTCACATCCAGTGGGTTCCCACACCGGCAGGATGGCAAACACACAGCGGGAACAAGTTTGTGTGTGTTGGCATCGCTCTGGAGCAGATGGCAAAGTTTCATCACCATCTCTGTATTTCACTGCTCAATTTCCAATGAACTTCCCAAGCCTTTTGCCTTTTATCTAAGGGTTTTGCTTCCTCACTGAAGCATCCTACACAACAGAAAGCCCCACCAGGAACAGAGTTATCATTAGAGAAACTACAGACATCTGCAAAGAAAGAAGCTTGCACACTGTTAAGCTCTCAGTGAGAGCCTCCAGAGGAGTCCTTCAGCCCCACAGTCACTAGAGCTTGCTGCCAAAAGAAGGATGGGGAGCAAGACCTTTAGCTAGAAAGAAGAGTAAAGAACTTTCTCTTATGACCCTGCCAAGTCCCCAGCCACCTGGATCAGTGGCTAATAAACAGCAGCATATGCCTGACCCATTGTGGCTAGGTCTCCCAACAGAGGAGAGGAATGAGTCAGTAGCAGTAATTCATCTCCACCACCATCCCAGTACCTCATGTGTACTCACAGGTCTCATCTCAGCTAAGACAAAACTCATGGGGTTTCTCAGGCAGAGCAATCTTGGCCAGAAGGACTGAGTAGTAGCCCAGCTACTAGGAAGCCTGATCTCCCCTGGCTTTGGGCATCCCTTTGATGGGCAGCCGTGAGCCCTGCCTCACACCTCAGCTGCAGGTGTGACACGGGGAGCAGTGCTCACCAATGCAATTCCTGAAGTCCAGCAATGGCTGTGCTCACACCAAAGTCTCCCCCATGGAGAGGGAGGGAAGTGGTGGACAGACTTATGGACCTCTTCAGCATCCCTTTACACAAGGCCCACAGAAACCTATTTTTTTAACTTGCCAAAACTGGCAGAAATTAGACAGCAACCCCAAACATTATTTTGGCAAGGAAGTGACAGGCCAGGCAATTGCATGAGCCTTGTTTGAGCGAAAAAACAGCAAGGTAGAAACATTTACCAGGAAGGAAAGAAAAGCCATCACCAACCTTGCTGCAAATGCAGAGTGGGACCTGTAGTAACAGCTAAAAAGGACACAGTAAATGTACAGGGGAGAGGCTGTGGTATGGTACAGCAAACTCAACACAACATTAAGGATGCCAGCAAGAGCAGGTGGATTGCAGAACAGGTAATCTGCTACACAGCCCTTGCTGTGGTCCTCAGGAAGCACCTTGAAACAATCCCAGAGGAATTCACAAACTGGCACTGTGTTTTGGGGTTTTGTTTGTTTGTTTTTTTCCCCAACCCATGCTTCCCCCCAGCACATTTTCATTGTCTTCCCCAGGAGCAGGGTTGCTCCCAAGTAACCAGATTCCCCCTTCCCCCCCCCCAGCCACAAAGCACCTACTGTATTCACCCCGATGCTATCGGGAGGGGCTGCCCGGGTACATGTGGCCAGGCAGCACCTAAGCTCGGGTGGCCCAGGGGTGTGGGATGAAACAAGACTCTTCTTCCTCCCCCTCCAGCACACCACAGCTTTGAGGCCATCATGGGGAGGGCTGCAAACGCAGCATCTCCTCTGCTTATTTGTATATGGCGGGGAAGCTCTTTCCCACCAGCTCCAGCCCTGGCTAATACACCCTCCACCAGGCACTTTGCAAAAAGCCAGTGCTGCCACAACCATTTGTTAGCTCCTCACAAGCTCCTGGCTGGAGGTGAGCTGGTCACATCAACAGCAGAATTTTATTTCAAGGAAAGGAAAACACAAGCAAGTCAGGGAAACAGCTGTTAAACTGCAGGAATAATCAATTAGAAGGCAATTTCATCATCTTGAATAAGCTTGCTTGCACTTAAGAGCTTTCTGAAGCAAGCGATTAGCCTCTAATTGATGGGAACTGGAAAGCCCAGGAAAAAGGCAAAGCAGCTCAGTTTGTACAACCGTTTCTGGGGCACAGTAGAATGCAATGCAGTACCCTTGAGGACAACATCTGCCTTCGTGCTTCTTCATGGGTCCAAATCCTTGCCAAAGACTCACTGAGACTTTTCTCTGAATTCAACATCCCCTCCCAATCTCATGCTCCCAGGTGGCCCAGCTTGTGGCAGGAAAGCCTGGTCAAACACCAGCCGTGCTGTTCTTCTTCCCTGCAGAAGCCTGACAGGTGCTGAGAATTGGCCCCATTTCTCATACCTTAGTTTTGAGGATCAAAGCAGGCTTTTGGATGGTCACAGTGTCTCTTTATGCCTCCTGGTCACCCATGGCAGGGCTGGTCCTTTTGTCCCAACAGGGAAGTGACAGACCCATCCTCCCAAACCATCCAGGTCCCATCTGCAGCTAACATCCTCTCTTTTATATGAGCTGCTCTGCCACATTTGCCACTGTCCTTTAACCACTGTGTCCTCTCTGAGCTTCTCACTCTGTCTCCAGCTCTCCCACCCCAGCCTTTGCTGAAGAGCTCCTGGCAAAGGCAATCTTTGGCCCATGGGATGAGGCTTCACATGCCCCAGGCCCACAGTTCTTCTACTGGCAGTGCTGGGATGTCACCGCTCCTTCCTCACCCCTCCACCCACTCCAGGAGGAGACAGAGCAGCCAACAGTCGGTTATAGCTTCTGGCAGGCTCCAACTAATCCTTTGGAAGAGTTTCACCAGTCTCCTCTTCCCAAACTCCTCAGGGGCTCTCTGGTTACTTCCCAAATACCTACATGCACTCAGCTGCAGAGCCAAACCCTCCAACCCTGGGACACCAGCTCAAGGTTGTCAGGACAACATAATCAGCCATCCAAGGCACAGGCATCGCGCTACATCTCTAGTTCCATGATCTCATGCTATATTTTCCATAAGGTCTCTGCCTCGTTCAGCAAAGGGGTGGTTGCTCACTGTTTCCCATCTCCTCCTCACTTTCTGTGTGCAGCCTCAGGGCCCTCCATGCTCACATATCATTTTGAGCTTGTGTTGAGCACAGACTTGTTTCTTTGCTGATACTCTTGGGAAAGCACAGAGAAGCCCGAGGCTCTATGGATACCTCCTGTCACAGCCTCTCCTCTCCAAATCAGATATTATTGCACCCGTACTGCAAGGAACAGAGGTAAGAGGAGAGCCAGAGCTGCTGGTGGCCAGCCAGTTTCAGAACACCAAAGCTCAGCCCTCCACAACACTAACCCTGTCTGGGCTCTCTAAGAGTCCTAAATAAGTCAAACAGGATCATTAGCTCCTTGCCCTGCTTGAAACCACCGTATTGATAAGGATCCCAGGGCACATCTTGCCAGCAGCTCCCAGTCTCTGTGTCACAGGGTCTACCTGCCTCCTGCCACAGATTTACTCTGCCCTGAGACCATTATTCAATCCACCAAGCATCCCTCTGAATGAGCCCCCTGTTCTCAGGGTCATCAGAGGAGAAATCTGATCGCCTCTCTGAAGCAGCAGCTCAGAGGGCCCGAGGCGGTGGGAATCTGCTGTTCTTCACCGAAAGTGCTGTCGGTATTTGATCACTTGGAGTGTTTTGACATGGTTTGCAGTTGGATACGTTCATCCTCAGCCTGTGAACTTATACATGTCAACCAGCAAGTACATGTCAGCCTCCACATCAGTGTCTAGGAGGTCTACAGCTGACAAGGTAACCTTTTCATGACCAACACATTGCCACTCAGAGGAACAGAGACAAGAATTTGGTCTGATCTCCAACCAGATAAGCAGCTATTATTCACCCTTTTACACCTGAACAGGTTCTAACCCTTTTCCTGCCTTTCCATTGCAAGTCTGTGCTATTTCACAAAGCTTTTCTTAAAATGAGCTTTCCATGCAGATGATGAGCAGTGGAAGAAAAGGCTTAGTAAATGCAAGAAACAGATTTGGACAGCTGGTGTTACCTGGGATCTTGCTCACAGACCTACCATAAGGCCAAGGCACTCATCCTCAGTGGTTTGAGCCCTATCACGTGTCACAAGACAAGTGATTTCTAATGATGGGTGACATTTTTGTGCTCAGAACAACATCAGTGTAGGTATTGGACATCTGGTAAATTATTTCACTCTGGAAAGGTGACAGAAGCAACCAAAGCTTTGGTCTTTTCCCACCAGAAAATTTGCTACTTCCTATACACAGTTCCAGGGAAAGACCCTGCTTGTGGCTTCCCTGGTATTCATGCCCTTTCCATCTCAGCTATGTAGAAAGACAACCCAACTCATGTGAGTACGTAATCTCTCCTCTAGGCTCTTTCTGTACATGAGTTCATGCCCACATCACACAAGAAATCAGCCCCCACCCTGACAGACCCTGTGCAGCAAGGGGTTGGGGAGATGGCTGTGCACCGAGGTTCACACATGGGCCTCCTCACTGCACCAAGCTCCTCTCTGCTAGGAAGCTGTCTGCTTCAGTGTCTCTTAGTGGCCACATCTCAGCTGGCAGAAGCCAGCACAGTTCCACTGACTCCAGTTGAGCCAGGCCATTTTGAGCAAGGCAAGGATCCAACTCTTCAACTGGAGGTAATTTTCCTAGACAGCATCTGCTACCAAGGTGACATGCTTCCAGGAAGGTTGCTTCTTCCTGTGTCTGTGCACTACAAGATTCCCACAAATACCATCAAGGTGTAAATCTCCAAATAAAAACCCAGGCAGATTTGGCCAATGTCATTTTGAGTTTCACTCCAGTCTGCATCCGCCACAAGCTCCTGTACCATCCATTCACAAAGAGCAAGTTAATTAACATAATATCACTCAGAGCTAGCTCTTTCCTGGCTATCAGTATCATCTAATCAGTGTCCTCAACTGAAAAGTAATCTCTGACTTGATCTTTCCTTGGCCACCAAGCAATACCTGAACAGAGGAGGCTTTGTTTTGAGTCACTAGAGACATGAAGGTCAGCTCCCAACCTTTTCCTGGCATTACCCTTGTCTTGGAGAGCAAGGTAGAGCCTGTTTTCATATCAGACCTTGTTCTTTTCTTCCTGGCTTTGACAAGAAGATATCATTTGTCCCAGGGAGTTGCTCCCCAGGCCAAGTGGGCTCAGACATAGACCACAATATGGGTGAGCAGCACCACAACAGTACATCCCTGGGGGGACAGTCCTGAACCCATCACCCACCCAGGGACAGAAAACAATCCACCCGGCCTGACAATGAGTCATCTGCCATGCAGTGACTCCACCACCTGCAGAAGATAAGGCCCAGCCAGCTTTTGCTTTGGCAGGATCCATCCACACCCTGAAATAAGGCAGAACAGAATATGAAATCCAGATGACAAGAGGATCCACATCTGCTCCTGCATAGCACAATTGCAAGCTGGACTTGTCTTTGGGTTGTACCAAGCACACAGGCCAACTTGCAGGAGGAGGACAGGTTTTAAGACCATGAATTCTGCTGATTCTATGAGATAAGATCTGCCCCCTTCCACAATACTGATCCTTTCCCCAAATTATATACTATATAATAATTTCATACATATACACACACATACTTTGAGATACTGTTATTATAGCATGTCATTACATTTTTGCAAGATTTTAAAAGTAGGCAATCAGTCTGTATGACATGGGTTTTATGGGGGCTTTATTCTGGGGGAAGTAATTTGGAAAGTGTAAATTGATAGTTAGGCTGATGAAAAGCCAGACTGATGTAGGTGAACATTTTTCAAATAGGAGATAGCTGTGGGTGGGGAAGACAAGCCTTTTATCTTTAAACATTTTTATTTTTTTTTTTTTTAAACATGATGTTTTAAGAAACATCCAAGTGAGGGGAATTTTAAAGGCAATTTTAATAGCAACTAATGAAGACATCCATTTTTCTATTGCAAGCCTGGGCAGAGTTAACCCAGCTATTACCTACAGCTGCATCCTACAAATCAGACTCAGGCTGGCTTCATGGGTCACAGCAGCTCCTCCACACCACATGTACTCCATCTCCCCCAGGTCTGCAAAGCTCACCACCACCTCCAGCCCTCAGTGACTATCAGCCTCACCCCTCTGCTCTACTAGCACCAGCCAGCATTTCTCCAAGACCACCAAGCCCAATGACAGAGAAATCTCAAGATATAATTTCCTCAACAGGTCCAACCCTTTTCTCTGTTGCTGCAGAGCCCTCCCTTGCCAAAATCCTAAACTGAGAGGATTTTGCCTGTGTTATCCACCCCAAAGATGGGTTTGGACACAGCCAGCTAAAAAATTATACTTAGCTAACATTTAAAAATGCTAGCACTTATAACAGGTATCAGTGTTCCACTTTGCAAGAGACAAGTAGACAAAACCCAAAGTCTCTACAAAGAAATCCCGCAACACAGTTCTCTTAGAAAAAGCAAAGGCTTTAGAAACACAGCAAATTTTGCACTTAAGCACCTACCCTGCTGTCCTTCACAAGAGCATCTCAAATCAGGCCAGGCAGCTTCCTAGGGCACATCTTCCCACCTCCTCCCAAACCTCAGCAACCTGTGAATCCTGCTTATATAGGGTTTTTAACCCTCCCTCCTGAATCACCTTCACCTGGTGACTCACTAATTACATCCCAAATGAGCAAGCAGGCACAGGTGAGACACTTCTACTGGAAGAGAAGACCTTGCAGCATAATGTAGCTTATTTAATTCTGCATGGAAAGCCTTCTCCTACACGTTAGATGTGTCTGAGGCAACAGAGGCCAGATAAAGGCTCAGAGAGGTTTTATAATCAAAACGTTATTGTTGAGAGAAAATAGAGCCTGTTCAGAGTCTAAAAATAAGTCTTTATTTTGGGGAGTGAAGGGGAAAACTGGGCTGCAGGGTGACCAAGAACACAATCCCAAGTAGTTTAGGCCAGGCAGGCTGCCCAGCACCCTGTCCCAAGGTGTGATTTGGTGACTGGAACAAACAGGACGCTGCTGGGCTGGGGCTGCTGCAGGGTTTTGCAGCAGTTGCCATTCATAGGGTCAGGTGCCATGCTCTTCTGTCCTGAAATAAAGCAAAATCCCAAACCAATCCAAGAAATTCAGGCTGTTCCTGGGGAACTACAACTTGCAAAATAAAAATCACAAGTTTTCTTCACCTGGTCATGCTATTTTAGAATATTTTTTTTTCTGCAGGTTGGTCTCGGAGAGCATTTTTATAGCACAGGAACAGCAGAGCAGTGACTGATGAAGGGTAGGAAGGACAACACCTTGTTTTGAACATCTCAGACAATGAGTTGTGGATCCCCACCCCCAATTTGGTGGCATCAGCACATACCTCCAGAATCTCTCCATGTCAGGGGGCTGTGATGGGAACAACTTATATTGGGAAATACCCACTTATATCTTTAAGGCAGCCCTAGTATGGAGCTGCCCACAGCCCTGCCATGGAGGGTTAGGGTTCATGGTGAAGTGCTAGTCCAGATGAGAACACTTATAAGACAACCCGGCCTCCAGAAATACTTTCCCACTCCTGTGGTCCCTGTGCCCTGGAGGAGGATGAATGTCTCCCAGCCATGGTCTGCTCAGTGAGCTGAGATGTCCCCCAGGCATGTGAAGGTACCAATGAGGTCTGCAGGGTATTTTAAGCCAAGAACTCAGGTGTTCGGGAAAATGTTTTGCCAGTAACCTGGCTGTCCTTAATTCTCCAGCTCTCCTTCAATGCTAAGAGCAGAGAAACACTGTGGGCAGGCATAAACACGAAGCAGAGTCTTCTTTAGTACAAATACACAGAAGCCCATGCAGAGAGCTGGCAAACATAGAAAACACTTTTTTCTCTTTTTCTCCATCCTTTCTCCATCGTTTCCTGCCCCCAGTTGTTGTAAAGAAGGTTGCCTGGTGTCTGGCCTCCCTTTTCTTTTGCCATTGTGGTTGGGAGCCCTCTCTGCCGCCTACTGATGTCTACAAATTGGTTGTTCACAGCTGAACTAGTTCTGCACAGCCCTGTGCTTCATAGAGAGATCCAGCAAGCCCCTCACTTGCTGCCTTGGATGGGATCCAGAGGTGTGTCACCTTCCAGATCCACTACTCTCTGTCCAATTGGCCAGAGGACCCTCAAGGGCCAGTTTAGTCCCAGACCAGAGACTATTTGATACCATAAACCCAAAGAGCAGAAGCTTCTCCCATGGTCTACTCTACCCAACACCTTGTCAACTTCAGATATGATTCAAACCCTCCCCTCTCTGAGTCAACAGGGTACCCCACATAAGAAAAGACCAGGCTTTCATTATTTTTTTTAGAGTTTTTTTGTCTTTTTAATTGCATCTTGGTACGTGATTTCTGACAGTGTGTCAGCATCTCCCGCCGGGTCAGCCATCTCCAGACCCTGCTACATTCAGTGTCAGATCGCATGGTGGCAATGAGCCAGCGTTTTGAGCCTCACAGCCACTTGCATGTCTTTACGGGTTGTCGCTTACATCATTTGTGAACAGCAGCACAAAAGGACACAACGCATGAAAACAAGAGTGGGGATGAGGTGAGGGTCAGCTGAAGGCTCGACCCCAAGGAGAATTTTCCCCAGGTTCCCACAGCTCCTGCAGGGATGAACCCAAGCATGGAGTGGGAAATGCAGGGCTCTTCCTCCTTCCTCCTTCGCCCGAGTGGTGGCGATATGGGCTGAGATGTTCTCCAGAGCCAGGACAGCGGCTCACACTGGTCTAGCACCCATATTTGAGGGTATGGGACAGGGTCGCTGGCAGAGGCAGGCTGGGTCCTGCCATGGGAAGAAGAGAGGTGATGCAGAGAAGCATGGCTGAGCCCCGATGGGCCAGGTCGTCCACCAGCTACAGCAGTGTTGTCCACTCCACACCTATCTGCTGGACACATCCAGCGATATGGACAGGACCTGGCCACTGTGCTGTCCCCATCGATCTGCAAGCGGAGGAGCAGGTCCCTGGAGCTAGCCCTGCTTTGGGTTTCAACTGCACCTCAAAACCAGTGCAGCAACCTGAGAGCACCAAAAATAACCAACCCCAAAACCCAAACCTATTGCCTGAAGTGAACTGATGTTCCTTCCCTGCCACTGGGCTTTTGCAACCTAAACATAACGTTTATAAAAAGTAAATTATTTCATCTTATAACTTAAGTGCATTGAGTATTTCCTTAAATATGGTTCACGCTGAAAATAAAGTTACTTTTGCTGTACAGTAAATTTCTGATAGACTTAGAAATAAACTTTGTTGATACAATCTGGCAGGTGTGGCTGTGCAGTACGTCACCCACAGCCGCACAGCTCTGCACACACGCACGTGTGTGCCCACACACACACACACACACACACACAGCCCCATCCTTGGGGACGGGGATGATCCTAGGGGTTTCTAGCTTTCTATATTCACATGGGAACATCTATCTTAAAAGTCCCCGTGTTTAAACAGCGAGCACTCAAGCTGGTTGAGGAAACAGAAGGAAAACCCTGCAGTGAAATTTTCCCCATGTTTCCCCAAAGCGTTGTCAGCTTTTCAAATTTCAAAGCCCAGCTGAATCTACGGGCTCCCCCAGTGCAGATCAGCAGTTTGCTCATTCTACTGCTCTGACCGAAGGTGGTGCAGAGGGGATATGGCACTAGGATGCTCCTGCGGGAAGGGTTTCCCCCTCCCCCTGCCTTTCCCCCCACTGAAATGAGAAATTTGGTTCCCCGTTTGAAATTTGAAAACCCACCAGCCAGCTGCAAAAACCACTCTTGTTCCTAATCCTAGGCTCCTAAGAGAAACATGAAACTATGCAACCCATAACTTAACTCGCTCCTTGGGAATCCCAAGCTACAACATATTGTTTGACAGCATCCCAGCAGTGTCGCTTCCCCCTCCCTCCCAACCCCGAGGGCTCTGCAGCCCCTCCTGAGGCAGCGTGGCGGCATCGGCTACCCCGTGCCGGGGACCATGCCATGCTCAGGAGGTGAAGTAGGAGTTCTGCATGGAGTAGAGGTGGTCGATGGGGTTCCCCACTCGTGCCTGGAGCGGCCCCACATCCGCCGTGGCAAGGAAGCAGTCGCCCAGGTTGCTCAGTGAGGTATCATCGCTATCCAAGTCGTGGAAGAGGGGCTCGGCACCTTTGGAAGCAGGAAAGGAGCAGAAAGGCTTCAGATCCTGATTTCTCCTCTGGCACCTTGACAGTGCCCAGTACCCCCACTTTTTGCAGTGTGAGGATTTAGGGAAGAGGGAACTCCTGTCTTCCCAGAAATCACTGCTTCCTCATGCATACCCCCACCCACACAGCCCCCCACCATGGCCCAGCATCTCTTCGGTGGATAGAAGGCAAGAGGCAAACCCTGGAGCTTTACCGTAGGGGTGCATGTGGTCTCCAGGCATCTGAGGTGGGGTGAGCCCTTGCCGGAAGGGGTCGGAGCCGTAGACACTTTGCTCCATGCCCAGCAGCTGCTGGGGAGGGGGCAGAGCAGTGTAGGGGTTCAGCATCCCCTCCAGCCCTGTGCTGCCACCACCATTTGTCTGGGCTGGAAGATAAGAGCAAGCTGTCGGTGCGGTTGGGCCACTGCTTTTCGCTCCCTTGGGAAGCCTGGAGGAGGCTGGAAAATGGGAAGACCCCGAGTGTGGGGAGGGCTGGGTGTGAGGGGGGTACCTGAGCTCAGGCGCTGTGTGTTTTGCTGATCCTGCTGCTGCTGCTGTTGCCTCCTGGCGAGCTTCTTCATCTGGGAAAGAGGAAAAAACTGGGGTGAAATCATCCCCTGGCCAGAGCGAGGAGGGGAAGAGAGCTCTGGCATCAGCTGCTGGTGGTCGGCTACTCCCACGCACCCACCTTTGCTCGCTGGTTCTGGAACCAGACCTGCACCACACGGACGCTCAGCCCCGTCTCAGCTGCCAGCGTCTCCCGCACCTTGGAGAGAGGAATGACAGGTGTCTCAGACCCTTTAGCTTTTGGGGGGCACTTTAGGAGGATACAGAGCAGCCGGGGCAAGTACTTGCCCAGAATCCAGGAAACCCCTGGGGTGTTGGAGGCAGCTGAGAACAAGCTCTTCTCCCCATACCTTCCTGCACGGCTTGGAGGAGACCTCAAATGATGCCTTGAATGCCCTCCGCTGCTGCGTAGTTAGGATTGTCCGGGGTCTCTTGGGCCGCTTGTGATCCTTCCCATCCTCCGCACCCTTCCCCGAGGCTTGGCCCAGTTTGCAGATGCTGTCCTCATCATCACTTTTGCCTAAGGGAGGGGGAAAAAAACCAGCAGGTCCTTCACAGACAATGGACCACACACATAATTTTCCAGAATGTCCAAAATAATCCGGGAGACTTAAAACAAGGTGGTGTTGGTGGGGATCTTCTTGTGAATGTGCATGAGGAGCTGAGGTTTGGTGCTGGCTGACCTATGGCAGCTCAGACAGGAAAAGAGCTGCTGTGACAGCAGCTGCTTATTTATAGTTTGTGGTCACTCAGCCAGCTTTTTGGTTCTTCTTTTCCTCAACAGCCTGAGCAGCTGCTATGTGAAACCCTTGGACATCTGATTTTCCCTCTGTCAGACCCAAATCCCTGCCTGCTCCACAGGGATCTCCTGCCAGGGCACAGCTTGGGATACATCTGGACAGAGACATGCAGGTCACATCCACATGAGGGGACAGCAGCCATCAAGGACGGCTGTGCTCCTGGGGCTGCCCCCCAGCCCAGCCAGGGACCAGGCCTTTGGTCCCTCTGCCCACACATTCCCGGCCGGGGGAGGTCAGGCCAAAGGGTGAGCAGAGTTGCTCACAGAGGGCAATGCATTAGCCAAGACCTCACAAACCCCCTCCTGGTTTGCCCTACCACGGAAGTCCACTCCATTCAGAGCACGGAGTTTTAACCACAAATACAAGGGCCACCTTTCTGCCTCTATTTCCCCCCTTCCGAGGAGTTTAAATCTCCCTGGATAGAAGCCCAGGCTGCTTCAAGCTTCACCCCCTTGGGTACTGGCTGCAATGGGCTGCTCCGTTGTGTTCCCAGGCACTGATCTGTATCTCCTTGCTGTTCTCCACTGCCCAAGGCCACGGGGCCTTTGGGCAGGAGCCTCTCCGAGCAAGCAGGCAGCGCTGCCCTGCCTCTTACCAGCCCTCCTCATTCACCGCATCGCCACCGCGTCCATGACCTTGCTTGCGTGGGAGGGCTGTAACGCAGATTTGACAGCACAGCTCCTTCCCTCTCACAAGCCGTAAATCACTTACAGCCTTTTCCAGAAAGCTCCTCCACCATCCTTTGGGGAATCGGCAACAGAGCTGAGGTGCTGGTTTGATGCAGACGCAGACTGGAAGGCTGTGCTTGGCCCAAGTCCCATCCCGGGCTTGCCACGTCTCTGAGAGACGGGGATGCACCAGGGGTTGTGAGCCTGGCCCAGAGTAATTCATGGCTAAAGCAGGTCAGGTGGCACTCCATGACAAGAGCTAATCATGGATAACACAAAGCAGGTACGTGTAAATTCAACAGCAGCCCAGCTGGAAGATGGGGAAAGACAGGAGCAGACCGGGGTGAGGGGAAGCAATGTTTCCTGCAGAGGGGCAAGGATGCTCCTGGGTACCAGTTACCTCCTCCTCCACACTGCTGGGCTCTCTCCTGGGCTCACCAGCCACTATGGAGACCTCCCCTGTGGTGAGGGCTAGGAGACAGAGAGGTGTCCACGCTGGTGGTCCCCAAAACAGCCTGTAGCTGGGCGCTGGCCTCCAGGAGCCAGTGGGCTGCTTCTGCCGCTCACCCACAGCACACCCATGGCACGCCAACAGCAGCAATGGCAACGGGAAAGACAAACTGCCCTTTTCTTGCATGTCCCAATGCGAAAGACACAGTAATGCAGAAGTTCTCCAGCTCCAGTGCTGTGGATCCCTGGGGCGTGGAGTCTCTGATGGCTAATGGGGCTGAGCAGTGGATTCATCTGTCTCCTCCTCAGTGCCAGCACAAGCAGGGTCTCTGCTTTGCTGAGCTGCCTGCTCTCCAGAAACCTAAAGGAGTTTAATTTTGACGGAAAGGTACAGATTTTTTACAAACACTGGAGGGAGGAATGTAAACTGATGGAGACATTTCAGCTCCTGGATCCCTCTGCACCTTAACACGAGGTTAGCACCCGAATTCCCCCTTGTCCCAGAGGAACACAGCCCAGCAGGGGGGGGGAGCCAGAGGCTCATGGACTCTGTCAAGTAAAAGATGCTCAGAACCAATACGAAGGGGGAAAACCACACTCCCAGCAGCACCCCCTCCCCCCCAACACCTGCTCCCCAAATCCTTCCCAGAGTCAAAGGGAAAGAAGGAAAAGCGAAGCCGGATTTGGCAGGGTATTACTTTTAATTAACTCTCCCTTTCAAGCCTTTCCCCACCAAGGAGGGGGGAGAAATTAATGAGTGTCTGGGGCTGCCCCTGACGTCACCTGGGAAGGGGCCGGGGCGATGGATATTGTGCAGCGTGCCCTCACTCCGACCCGCCGAGCCCGCATCCCGCCGCCGGGGCCAGGACATTCCTCGCTCGAGAGGATTTAGGGAGAGGAGAAACGTTAGGACGCTTTTAATTGGAAAGCGGGGTCCTCTTTCAGAGGGGCTTGTTTACTCAGGCTGGGCGGCGGAGGCTCGGGGGAGGCAGTAATTGAAGCAAGGGTTTGGGAGATTACAGACAACATATGGCTCGCTTTTTATCTGCACTTTCTCATAAAGTGGCCTTTGGTGCGCAGCGGCCAGGGGGAGGGAGGGCAGGGGGCTTCAAAGCAGCAAAAAGGGGACGGGGGAGAGGCTGGACACGCACATCGCACGCTGCTGGTGAAGGGCATCCAGGACCAGTGCTGGAGTGGGGACACCCCTCTGCGTCCCCCAGCATGGCGGTGGGGTCCCCGGGGGGGACGTGGCAGGAGGGAACAAAGCCATGCCACACTGAGCTTCTGCACGGGATGCGCACCTGGGCTGGTCCCTGCTGTACCCTCATCCCCAGAGCCACACGCCATCCCGAGACAAACTATTGGTGGCCACCAAAACCAGGCAGGGGACAGGCGGTTGGGCTAAGCGACGTGGTCTGTGGGGAGATGGGAAGGGCTGGGACCCCTCAGCCAGGAGCTGCTGGGGTTGGGTTTCTGACCAGCCTAGGGGGTTGTCATGCCCTTTTGATCCCACACTGGTCCTTTGCATCCCTTGGGTCTCAGCTGGAGTTTCCACCAAAATAAGTATTTCCCATTGAGGTTTTTGCTAATTGAAGCTCTCGGTTTGGCCAGGCAAAGGGGCTGGACCATGAGCCAATGAGTCGCTGGGGAGAAAAAGCTCCCCAACCTTTCCCAAACTGCCCTTTTCCCCTACTAGGAATAAACCCAAAACATTGTGGGACCAGAGGCCGATTCACTTTTTTTTTCCTGCATGATATCTCCTCATTGGTTCCTATTTTAACTGAAAGAGTTTGTACATCCCATAAGGAAAGAATAATAATTCTTCAATCAATTAAGGATTTTCCCAGGGCTAAGGCCAGAGCCAGCGCCAGCGTGCTGGATCCTGCTGCTTTCCTGCCCCTCCAGCTCCTCCAGCATTGGACCATCACCTACTGGCTCCCTTCAGCCACCTCCTCACTCCTTATTTTTAAATATCATCACCACTGTTTGGGGTGAGGATATTCTCTTTCGAGCGAGCGGGGCTGCAGTGCTAGGACAGAGCCAGCCACAAAGCAGCCAGGCTCTCGCTGCTGAGGAGCACAAGACTAAAGAGAAACATGGGCTTTGAGCAATTTTTATTTTATCCGCACCGACATCATCCCTGTCCCTCCACGCACCTTCCCCCAGCGGCAGCATTACCTGTACCTGCTGGTGAGTGCCAGGCTTTGCCATGTCTGTGACCTGCCCCACTTTGCACATTAAAGACACCCTCCTAAACAGGCTTATAATGCTGATTTTTTTCCTTTTTTCTTTTTTTTTTTTTTAAATTCAGATGTGTTAATGCAGGGATTTCTGCTAACAGATCATTTTTACCACCACCACCACCCAGCCCCCATTGCTGAGTTTTCTTACTAAATCTGTCTTCCTGGTAAACAATCAATTTGCATTGATGGCAGATACATATTTTAATGCTGATCCGATGCTCAGGGCAACCTAACCCAGCACTGACACCCTGGCCGGAGCCCCCTGTACATCTCCAGCCACAGTGCCACCTCTCCTGCAGCCCTTCTTGCCTCAGTGGCATCCCTGCAGCATCCCCACGCCTGGTCTGCAGAGTGGCTCCAGCCATCGACTGCCTGGGAAGCCGCTGGGGACACAATATTTGCAGGCTCCTTGGCCCCAGCTCATGTTTTAGTTCTGTGCCTCAGTTTCCCCTCTGTATTAAACAGGGTGGCTGCAGAGGAAGCAGCTCACTTCTTGCACACAGCCCTTCCAGAGTCCCAGGCAGGGACAGGGAGGCACAGGGGAGGGACACAGAAGGTTTACCCCTTTAGGTAGTCTGCGGGATGCTTGGGACCATGATTTACTTTTTTTTTAGGAAGAAAACTCTCATTTACAGTGTATTTATAGCCAGGGCAGCCCCTATGTTTTCCTGGGGCGAGAGATGGGAGACGTCACCTTCGGCCAGCACTGCTCTCCCTCTGCACCCGGGGAGCTGTATGCCCCTGGGGATGGGGTGCTGGTGCCCTGCCCAGGCCAGGAGCAGAAACCCTTACAGCAGTGAACCTAATGAGATGGGATGGTCCCCAGAGCATCCTCCAGCCTTGCAGCCTCTCTGCTGACAAGGTCCCCTCGCTCACTCGCTTGCTGCCGAGGTGGGAGAGGCTCTGGCTGGAGGATGCAATGGTGCTCGTAGACCTTTTCCCTTTGGTCCACGGGGCAGCGGTTCAGGGCTGCGAGCCCAAACCTCGCCTCCAGACTCCACCGCGCTCGCAGGGGCCTTGGAAGGTGACCAGCCTGGGAGACACCGGGTGTGGGTGGCCCCTTACCAGAATCCGACAGAGCCGGGCTCACCAAGCTCAGCAGCTCCCGCTCCTTCTCGTAGTCGCCCTTACAGAGGAGCTGCCCCTCCTTCAGCACGAACTCGTCTCCCTTCTGCAGGCGCCGCTCGCAGACGCAGCAGCAGAAGCAGCGCAGGTGGTAGACGCTCTTCTGGGCACGCATCACCAGCTCGCTGGGCGCGATGGCCTCCAGGCACCCGGCACACTTCACCGCGAAGAGCCTGGGGGAGGGAGGAAGAGGAGACCCCGTTGGAACACCTGTTGGCATGGCGGCTGCACCCGGCGGGTGGTGCGGCACCGGGGACAAGGGACGGGACACCCGTGGTAGGGATATGGGCATTGGCACAGGACCACTGTGTCTTCCCGTTGGTGCTTTGATGGCGGCGAGGGGCTGGGCATGTCGATGCTGGCACCCTGCAGTGACACAGCCAATGCTGCAAGCTTGCCTTGTGCCAATGGGGGATGCTGCCTTTGGGTCAACTTGAGTGGTTTTGGTTGACGTGTTACCAGGTGCTTACCATGAATGCAGTCAAAGGATGAAAACCCCAACGTCTGGAAGCTCCAGGTGTAAAGCAAACCCAGCAGTCAAGGTGTCAAACCCAACAGTCCAGCCACCACCACCACAAGACATAGGACACAGCACATCTACATGAGTTTTATCAAGCAAACCCTACATGTCCATCCATCCCCAACTCATGCCTAGGCATGAGGACATACTGGAGATGGCAAAGAGACCAGTGACCTCATCCATGCCTCTCAACAAACATCTGCAGAAAGCACCCATGCTGACGGTCACCCACAACCACCCAGACCCTCTGGCCTCAGTCACTGGAACAGCCCCATTCCTACTTGCAAACACATCAGGAATGTCTAATATATCATAAAAATACCCACAGCAGCAAGTTTTGGGTTAAGGCCAGTGACAGACTGAAGACTTGATGTGTCAAAAGGAAAAGGAAAAGCTCAGCTTGTTCCTTGACATTAATGTGACAGTGTTTGAGGCATCCCTAATTGTAGAGCTCCCAGGTTTCAACACACTGGCTTTATACTTAAAAGCTGATAATAATAACAACAGCAATAGCACTTTAGGTTGAAACAGAGCTTTTCTTTCTCTGACTTTAAATGTCCTTGCTGAGAAGCTCAGTAGCATGATCAACGATTCACAGCTGGGGACACTAAAGCAAGCAGAGTGGAGGTGATAGCACCAGTGTTGGCTTGCGAGGATTTAGAGGCACCTGGAGCTAAACCCTGGGCTGGATGTTTTAAGTGGATCGGATGTTTCCCCCAGTAGAAATGTTTGAAGGTGCCAAACCAGAACCTTTTTACCACCCCCAGATATCTGGTTTTTTGGCTTGGGCCCCATAAAGGAAAAAAAAATAAATAACTGTTTACCCAGCCTCGTCCTAAATATCTGTGGGAACTGGACATTATTATTCCCCTGTCTTGATGACTTTGGCCCAGAAAGAGAAATCAGAAGTCAGCACACATCCTGCAAAGGTTATCTCCGAGCATCACCCATGTCCCAGCCTGGGGATGCTCCGGGGACCCACGTGGGGAGCGCTGCATCCAGCCCTCCACCGGCCCCAGATGGCTCCCCCCTCCATTGTCCCCATCCCATGTGTCCTCCCCGGGGGAGACCTGTGGTGTCAGGGGGCTGCAGGGCTGGGGAGGGGAACAGCTGCCCTGCAGCCACCCGTGGGCTTTCAATCCCTTTTTTTTTTCCCAGCTATAGTGTAGGAAATGAAAAGTGCTGAGTCAGCTGCATTCCAACAAGGAGAGGAACAGATGTACACAAAACCCTTGCAGCAAAACCATCAGAAAATGGGAAAAAAAACTCTTAAAGTTTCTGCGATGAGCCTGATAGCTCATAAAACAAGGAGAAAGGGGGACAAAGCACGTGTCTTCATGCCTGAGAGGTAGCTCCCAAGATGAAGGTGCCCATAAGGACAAGGGGTAACGGTTTTAAATTGGAAGAGGGGAGATTTAGACTAGGTATTAGGAAGAAATTCTTTACTGTGAGGGTGGTGAGACACTGGAACAGGTTGCCCAGAGAAGCTGTGGATGCCCCATCCCTGGAGGTGTTCAAGGCCAGGCTGGATGGAGCTTTGAGCAAACTGCTCTAGCAGGAGATGGCCCTGCCCATGGCAGGGGGGGTTGGAACCAGATGATCCTTAAGGTCCCTTCCAACTCTAACCATTCAATGTTCTATGATTCCATGATGATTCTATAACACCAGGGATGCTGCTGAACAAAAGCTCCCCAGCAGCAAAGGGGCGTATGTCCTGCTGCAGCCCCCACAGCCTCTGCTCCTGGGAAATCCCAGCCAGGCTTCATTTCACCACTTGAGTCACCCAGTAGCTGATAAATGAGAGGGTGAGCTGTGCAAGCCGCCGGAGGGGGACAGGCAGGCTCTGCCACACAGGCAGCGAGCCCAGGAGAGCCGGCAGCAGCTGGTGGCATCTGTGCCCATCTCACCAGAGATCAGCGCTTGCCTGCGTGGAGCCAGCGAGCCCTGGCAAGGCAGAACATCCCACCGGTGCCAGGAGGGCAGACACGTGCAGGAGCAGAGGATAACGCCTGCCTCCCCCCCCACCAAGGGGCAGGGTCAGCCACCTCCCGCTACCCCGTCAGCATCCAGCTTCGGAGGCAAAGAGCTGCCCGCCAGATGTGCGCACAGCTGGTGGGGTGCCAGGGACACACTGCCACCCTCCAGTGGTGCCCACCAGCCTTTGGGGCTGGCTGTCAAGGGGCTTGAAGGCTTGGGAACAGGGCCCCCAAAATATAACTCCCATTATTGGCACCAGCTCATTCCCAACCCGGGGTCCTCTCGTACCAGCAGAAGGAGGAGGAAAGGGGTGTTATAAAGCTTTTATAAAACACTATTGTCGCTACAGAAAGGGGAAAACCATCACATAAAAGGTGGGAGTTGTTAGGGAGTTTTTATAATTCCAGCTAATGCCATTAGTAGCTTTTATTTTTGTACATTCAACTTCTACTTCCCAGGTTTACATCCAACTGTCTGTCTCTAAAATATGTGTGTTTCCAACCTCTCTGGGACTGCCTTGGGAGAAGAAGGATGTATATTCCCTTGAAAGTATCCCTTCTGAAGGGTCATTTTTTTTCTTGTTCCAGCTCTGAGAAACACACGCTTGTGATAATATTTCTGTAGTCATTTCATCTTTAATTATGTCTCTTTTAAGTCAAAGTGGAAGCAATTTGTATTCATCTGGTAACGCATTCTCACCCTGTTTAAATGAAGTTTAAGCCCTACCTGTTGGGATTACTAACTGCTCTCGGTAATAAAATATTGATAAGCTATTACGTTACTGCTATCTAATCTTTACAAATGAATGTGCCCAAAATCTCTACTTCCAGGGCACTGATTAGAGAGCCATAAGCCTTTGCCAATTAGGCACAGCAGCACCAGCCGAGCGATGGATGTTTCCAAGCCCAAAGCGTGTTGCAAATCAGGAAAGGTGTGAGATTTACGTTAGGCTGCCTAATATTAGACAATTAAAGCTGTACTTAGGTCGCTAAATAAATTACTTTATTCCCAAACTGCTGAGGTCCCAACAGCTTCCTCTGAGGGATGCCAGACAGACCAGGCATCTTTCACTGCCCAGTGCAGGACTCCCCCATCCCTGGGCAACAGGAGATGCAGAGAAATCCCCATAAAACCTCTGCCACAGTATGAACCCATAAAGAGCTGCTTATAAAGCCACAATAAACCCAGATCTTAGGCACCAAAAGGTCACGGACATAAAATCTGCAGCCTGCCACAGGTAGTAATGGGGAGGGAGCAAAGGGCATCGCTGGTGTCCCAGATCCCTACAGCCCTGGACACTACCAGCTCCTCTACAGGGACTGGGGAGGAAGAGCATACATGGATAAACCCACGACCACCACCATACACACTGATAATCCCATGCATGGGTAATCCCACGCAGGAATAACCCCACATAGAAGTAGCCCCACAGAGAATAACTCCAGCATGGATAACCCTTGCATGGATAACCCAACCGAAACACCCCTGGTCAGCCCATAATGGGGCTGAAGGAAAATTTTGTTCCAGCACCGGATCTAGCAATTAATTTAACGTTTTTGCCTGAGTAAGACAAACCAGCCTGGATCCAGAGATGTTTCCCTCCACCTCTGAGATCTCCAGCTCTGGGCTGCAGAGCAAACACCATCTTTTCTCCCCTCTCTGCTTCTTTCTGCCTTCCTGCAGCTACAAAGGGGACTCTGAGATTATGTTTCTTTACAGAAGGATGCACAGAAGAGAAGACAAACTCTGCCCAGGGACTTCCAACAGGTTTTAAACCAAGAACAAATTACCAATCACTAAACTGCAACGTGAGCACCTTCATTGCTGCCATCCTATGGATGCTGTGGGCTTTAGGTCTCAGGAGATTTTTTTTTCTCCTTCCATATCCTGGGGTTCAAAAGCTGTGTAAGG
Organism: Gallinago undulata; assembly: GCA_026546715.1. Lineage (NCBI taxonomy): Eukaryota > Metazoa > Chordata > Aves > Charadriiformes > Scolopacidae > Gallinago > Gallinago undulata. The sequence goes on from JAOTQQ010000004.1 coordinate 3,238,509, forward strand.
CCTGGCTGGCAGCCTTTGGGTTTGTTCAATCACCTACAAAGCTGGCAGGCAGAGGGCAGGGCATCGCATGGGGTGACCCACTCAGCTCTGCGACGCTTGGTGGAAACCCAGCTCAGTAAAAGCCTCATGGAAGCACTGACAGTAAATATTTGGAAACAAAAACAAACTCTCTCAACTTAGGAAGAACGGGAACAAAACCACGGCGATGCAAGCAATTTTTATCACAACACTTAAATGTTCCTATATTGATTAATCTGCATTAAAATATATATTTTTTTTTAATTTAGGTTCCTTTTCAAATAACAATCTGCAGTTTAGAAACAAAAAGGTGGTGGTGACGGGTTTCAAGAAAATCTTGAAACAAAATATTTTGCCGTTTCCAAAAGTGCAACATTTCTGCTGGAAGACCCCAGAGTGAGCGAGCCGGTGTTACAGACATCATCCCCCCCTTCCCCTGGGACACAGCCCCACTTCTCTGTGCAATTCCTTTTCCTTGAGAAAGCCAGCCCAGACCCCCACTTTGGGGTTTCCCATCCACGCAGCATCACTAATAACTAGAAATTTCGACATGTGGCCTCAGCCACCTCTGGGGCGGTGCGTCCCACGTCCCTTCCCGCCCCGATGGAAGGGGAGCAGCACGGGCAGCCCCGGCTTTCCATCGGAGCCACCACCCCCTCTTTCTCCCTTTATTTTGAGGTGACAGGCTGAAAGGGGCCATGATTGACAAGCGCTTCCCGGCTGCTGTCTGTCTGCGTGCCCGGCATACAAACACGGCCCTTCAGAGCCCCCCCGGGGGGTGGGGAGGGGGTGGTGATGGGGGTGCAGCGAGTCAGGGATGCCGATATTAAATACTGATGGACGAAATCTCAAACGCCGCACAGAGCCTCCGGTCACGGGGCGGGAAAGGCAAGGCGGCTCTGCCCGGCGGAGGGATGCTTTACTCCCTGCCTGCCCCAGCCTGGTCCAGGGATGGGGTGAGAGGGGCAGGGGCAGCCCCCACCTAGTGACCCCCGGGCTCCTGGCCGAGGGCTGGCACCACTGGCACCAGTCCCTAGGCAGCGGTGCAGGCAGTGCCCTGCTCGCCTCCCTGCAGCACACGCATCCCCAAGGGATGCCGGGTTTTCCAGCACCTCGGTGCAGAGACCTGACCAACTCATCTCCCGCTCTCACCGAGGCCCTGGAGGAGACTAAGCAGACCCCCCGGTGGATCCATCAGAGGGGCAAGGAGCTCCAGTCATCCCCAAACAACGGGTCTACAGGGAGCAAAGCCATGATCCTCCCCTGGAGCCACCACCTTGGCGTGGGCATGAGCTGATGGCCACGCACGGCGTGAGAGGAGGAGGAGGCTGGCAGCAAGCCTCCGCGGGGAGCGAGGATGCCGGATTGAGTTGTCTTGGCACCAGGTCATCTTCTCACTCACTGTCACTTGTCGGAAGGGGGGCGGGGGGGGACACAGCAGCACCAGGTCGCTGACGGGCTGGTAGTGGAAAAATGCCAGTCGCTGTCAATCCTGCACCCATGGCTTGGGAATGAGTCGCTCTCCTGCTGCTGCTGGGCTCGCATCACCCTGTCCCCTCCTCCGGCCCTCGTGGGGCAACAGGGTGAGGCACAGGGCATGGAGCATGGCCGAGCAGGACAGAGGATGGATGCAACCCCCCCAGCCTGTGAGGGCATCCCCTGGCCGCAGCAATGGGGAGACCACATTGATCTTTGGCCCCAGGCAGGAGGGGTGCAGAGGCCATGGGAGCTACTAGGAAAGGGCTGAGTCCATCTCAGCACTGCAGAGAGGAGGCTGGCATGACCTGGGGATGAGAACATTTTGGAGGGCAACCCAGCACCAGCAATTCTTGGGGACCTCCAACCCACCCCAGGTCTCCAGGCTCCCAGGCTGTCAGAGGAAAGCACCCACAGCCTTCCCTCCCCACACATCCCAAGCTCTCAGAGAGCTCTCTGGTGGGACGGAGGAGGGATGTTTTCCCTGGGGCTGTTCTTCTGACCCTTCCTCAGCTCCTGGCTCCCTCCCCCCGAAGCGGACAAGTGTTCGCTTTACTGCCTGGCAACGGGGCCGGGGCTAAGCTTGCTAAAATATGAGTGTTTTTTGGCTGGAGTACCAGAAGGCTGCAGTCCTACAGAGAGAAAAAAATTGAGCACTCCATGCCATGGCTCCAGAAAGGGGGAGAATTAGGTTTCACACCGAGCAGGCTGGACCATGGCATTCTTTAGTTAATGCTTAACAAACGCCCAAACAAAAGCGGCCAACTTCGCTGCATGTTTGTAAAATGTATTCTCAGCAGATTCGGGTTTATTGGAGAATTCGCTCACTTTGCAGCAAGCGGTGTTTTCCCTTTTTTTTTTTTTTTAATTTCCCTTCTCCTCCCCCTCTCACCCCCCCAACCCCAGCTCAAGCCCTTCTCATTCCTGCTGCCTGAATGCATCTTCCGACGTTTCAAGGGGACATGGCAACCGGGCTGAAATGGGCTTATTTCATCCCGGGGGCTGATGCGAACTCACTTCTGTGGCCCTGGGGCGTTGAGCTCTCCCTGGAGTCCAGCCGAGCCACTGCTGGCAACCGCGGATGGGGACTTTAAAAAGTGAACCCTTGGCCTCTTGAAAATCCACCCCTGAGCCAGTGGCTGTGTTCTCTGAGAGGCCAGGGAAAGCAAGGAAGGGAGGTGAAGCCTCAGAGTCCTGCTTTTCACCTTTCTTCACCCAACCCAGCTCTCTCAGAGTCCAAACCCAGAGGTCCTATCCCATCCAGCATGCCATTCTGTCCTGCATCCCAGCCCTGCACACTTTCTGGCCTCGGAGAGCCCATCACAGTGGTGGATGCCAACGAGCACAGCCTGCTTTTCAGAGCCACAGTTGGGGACAGTGGGGCACGGAGGAGGGGGACAGACCTGTCCAGGAACTCTGGAGGCTTTGAAGGGGTTAAACTGCGAGGATCCATGCACAGGTGTCCTGCAGGGTCGTCCCTAAATGAGCTCCTGCTGTGATACTCACTGGCACCTAAGCAGCACCCATGTCCCCTCCAGGTGCCTGGTGCCATGGCAGAGGACACTGGTGACAAGGGAGTGCTGGGGACGTGTCAGCAAAGGCGAAAGGGGGGTAGCAGATTAGGAGGCGGCTGGCGCTGGGCTGTTTAACCCTCCTTCTGCCACACATGAACCACCTGAGTCTTCCCAGGAAAGGGCACTTTCATTCTTGTCTCCTGGACAAGGTCCAAAAGTGGTCACTTAACACCCCCCCGGACACTCCAGAGAGACCACACCGGGGACACAGGGGCACTGTGAGAATGACAGGGTTAAACAAACAGACAAACGAAGCCTTCCAAGCAAACAGCCACTGCCAAAGTACACTAGCAACCCTCAAGCCTCCTCTATACCAAAATAAAAGGTCAAGCAAGTGCACGGCTTCTAAAGCTGCTTTAAGTTGCTCCATTTCTGATCAAGGATATACTAAGAAGACTTTCACCAACAAGGTCCTATAGGAGCTGATGGCTCCGAGTCCACTCCAGGCCCTCGGAAAGTCTGATAAAAACCCTCTACTGACTTCAGGAGCAACCCAATGGAGACGACCCAAGGATTGGTCCCATCCAGCCCACGGCATAACAGTTCTGCATCCCAGCCGATGCATCTCCCACCAAGCCAAATTTCAAGCAGCGACCCCCTCCTCCAGCACCATGCCCCCAAGAAAACAAGGATAATTGAAAAACCACAATATCACTAGTCAAATTTAATATTGAGAGTGAGTGAGCGGGAGCCAGAGGTCAGAATTAATTACACCCCACCATATTTCAGCACGCTGCCGCGGCTCCATGTCCTTTCCTTGGGGAGCAGTGCTTCCACAGAGAGGTCGACAGACATTATTAGAAAGGACTGATTTAAACGTACCCCCAGGAGCTTTTCAGCTTGTCTCTTCAGAGCCTTTGTTTGTACTGAGATTAATGGGGAGGCAAATGATGGAAAAGCAAAGTCACCAGGAGCAAGAGGATGTGCCATCGCCACCACCACCCTGATTCGGCTGGCTTTTTAAGCAGTTCAGGAATAACTAGGAGAGAAGGAGATGCTGTTTGTGTCTTTCATTTTGTGGATAAAACGTGATGATCTTGAAACCTTTTCCTTTCTTTTTTTTTTTTTTTTTTGCTTTCTAGGAAACAGAAATCCTGGCTAAAAACCCCACAGGCTGGTTTTCCTACCCCTTTGGGGATTTTACACACCCACTGCTTTTTTGATGTGCTTTACTACTGTGGGGGAAGGAACCATTTTCATTCTGTTCCAGCTTAGGGTACCCCCTCTTGCAAGTCATTACATTTGCCTCTGAATTTTTTGTAAACCTTCTGTGATGGAAAATGAAAACAGAAACAAAACCAAAAATTTAAATCTTTCTATTTTCCATTCCAAATTTCAAAAGGTGGGTTACAAAAAAAAAAAAAAAAAAAAAAAGAAAGGAAAACAAAGTGCATTCAGATCAAGTGGAGAAGTTGTGAAATCTCCTTCCTTGGGGATAGCCAGCACTCAACTTGCCTCAGCCCTGGACAATCTGATTGAGCATCCCAGCCAGCCCTGCTCCCAGCAGAGGAAGGGTGGGGACCTCCAGCGATGCCATAAATTGATATCTACCTTATACCATCAAGTTCAAAAAGGGATCAGGCAAAATCCAGGGGACCAAGTCCACATCCAGCCTGATCCCACCGGTCCGACTTCATGCTCAGGATGATTCAAATCTGCAACTGCCCAGGGCAGCATAGGCTCCCTTGGCTTTTGGAGGGCTTTCCTGGAGCGTCACCGAGGTCGGTGCGGGTGGATGTGCATTGGGTCCAGCCTTGACGCTGGGGCTCCTGGCTGCTCTCAAGTCTCCTAAGCTACTACCAAGGCTTGTCTTTTCCTTTATTAAGCAGAAAACCCAGGTTCCCCCCAAGGGCTTTGGGGATGGGGCCACGGAGCCGCCGTTTCCCAGGCGTTTAAAATTCACGGGGCGTTCGTGCCGACGTGCCAACACGGCAAACTCTCATTAGGAGGCGACCAATATCCTGTCGAGCTTCCCGGCGCTCCGGTGGCTATAAAAATCGCTCGGCTGTGTAAAAGCTAAACAGAGCAAACTAAGTCAGACACAGAGACCAGCTGCTTCAGCCCGGCTCGGCAAACAGAGATCTGCGGGAGCAACCCGGGCGCTGCCGGCGGGGAGATATCAGTCTCCCGGCTGGGTTATTTCTTGCCTTATCTTTTACTTCCCTGTGCCCCAGCTCACCCTCACGCACACACCAGGGTTTGCATAAATATCATCTGCATGTGTTGTCAAGTCGTTGGGATGGGGTTTTTGTTTTTTGTTTTTTTTTTTCAATAGCATTTCCACAATGGGAAGCAGCTGTTGCGGTTAACGGGTTGCTCCGGAGCAAAAGCTGTGCTGCACATCGAGATATCTCCAAAGAGGCATCCTTCATTCATAGCTCCGTGCACTAGAGAGCACTATAACATGTGTTTCGATGAAGTTTGTTAACTACTCAGCTAAACAAGAGCGCTGGAAATGCCAGAGGAATATGCTCTGGAATGAATGGAAATATTCATCTAAAAAGACATTAAATTTAAGCCATCTTCCCCCCCCCCCCTCCACTGAGCTCATGTTGCAGCACTCTCCTAGCGTGTGCTCTTGGGCTGTGGTTTCAGGAGGAAATAAAATGCTCAGGGCGCATTCTGTAACCTCCATGGCACCCAAGACAGGGCTGCAATAACAGATGATGGCTCACAGGGGTTTTCTCATGCCATCGGTGGCCCGGGAAAGTATCAACAGAGTCAGCCTGGCCATGGACAGCCAGGATGGGCAGCTCACCGACCGTGATCCCAGCAAGAGACTTGCTCCCAAATGACATCTCGTGTGGAGCAGCAGAGCTGTTCTGCTTTTCGTGGGTCTGAGCATCAGCTCCGCAGAGGTATTGAGCATCCTAGAGGAGCTCAGCCTCTTAATAAACAGGGACAAAACCTCAGAAAAAATTGACTATCAAGTGTTTAAAATTCCTTGCTTCTCTAGAGTTTTTTCCTCATCAGTCTGGGGAAGTCTGGGAGGGAAGCCCACGTTTTTAGCCAACGTTGTCTTGAAAATTCAGTATTACACCAATGCAAATCTAAATCTCTTTTTGATTTCTGTGTAGTGACTGCATTTTAAGGTGGCTTCAGTAGCCAAGAACACCCCCAAAATACGTTCTAATTGATGCCAGTAAATGAGAAGTAGTCTCAGATCCTGACATCAGTAGAAGGCATCAGTATCTGTCATGGGGGTAAGATGCTCAGAAGGCTCCAAACTGGCCTGAAGGTGTTCAGTACCAGAGCTCGTTGGGATTTTTCCCAATTTTTCCCATAAAATAATTTTCCTTCCTTCTACTTGCTCTATTTTTTATATATATATATTTGTAAACACACATATGTACACGCATTATATGGGCTTTTTTTTTCCCGAAAAATCTTTGTTTTCTACAGAGGTTTTTCAATTCAGACATGAGCTCAAGCAGATCTTTCTGCTTCATAGTCACTTGGATACTGATGGGCTATGCCCAGGGATGCTGAACAACCTGGAAAAGAGGGACCCCATCACTCTGCTCCCACTTGGCAAAAGCTCTGGCCGGACCCCATCTCTCCCTACCCAAAACATTTTTCTGGAACTTTTGGATCTGAAAAAAAATTATTATTTTTTTTTTTTTTCCTGTAACCATTTTGATTTCCTAACCAAGGCACACTGGAATTTCCTTCCAGACATGAACCATTGACGCTCTACTCCACATGCACCCCACAGCACCCATGTCCCTCGCAGACCTCCCTAGTGTGCTCCCATCACTGGGGCACCGCAGGAGGCTGTTCAGGGATTCAGGAGCAGAGTCCCCTAAAAGGGGAGACAAGGGGGCAGGAAAACCCCCTGTATCACCGCCAGGCTCATGCTGCAGTCACCATCGTAGGGATGGGATATAGGGGGCTGGTACCCAGCTTGCTGGGCTACCTGAGACAGGTCCCAGCGCTGCTGAAGCACCGGGGTGAGCTTTTGATGGATTAGATGGTAAAAGCAAACATGCTTTCTCTAGGAAACAGACTCCTGCCACTCGTCTGCTTGGGGTTATCACAGCGTTGGGGGCAGCAGCCCTTCCCAGCAGCCTCCTGCGGCCGGGGAGGCAGGATATTACTTTGTTGCTTATTCATTTTATTGCTTCTCCTTTCTAAATATTTGCTTGGCAGGGAAAGGATTCCCTTTACACAGTATCTGTTTTTACAGGTCAATTGAATTTCTGGCGCGCTCAATCCCTCTTTCCCTCCAATTGCATTTGCAAAACAAATATTGATTGTACCAATTAGCTGCGAACCCCTCATGGAAGATGGTTCAACGCCTTCAGCCAGAAGAAGGTTCTCCTGGCCCCAAAACACGTGCTAATAGATGGAGCCCATGGAACAGGAACCCACAGAGCACGAGCGTCAGGGCAGGGCTCTGCAAACCTCCAGCAGTACCCTCTGGAACACAGCAGCAAAAATGATGCTGCTAAACTTTCCAGCTAGAAGGCACCATCTTTGAAGGGTATTTAATTAAAGCCGGGGTGTCCCTTCACTCCTAAGACAAGTGTCAACTACCCTGTGCCCATTGTTCACTCTGGAACCTAATGATTGCAACAAAGGGAGACCACAAATGCCACCAACAGGAGTAACAAATGTGTCCAGGTAGTAGGTTAGATCATTAACCCCTAAAGCCACCCATCCCCAGCAGAAGTCTCACTTCTTTCACTGAAACACTAAACACACCAGCTGGTTAGGGCAGGGCTGGGGTAAGAAAGACACCCCTCTCCCTGTACTCAGGTGTTGGGGAGTCACTTCCAGCTCTGCTCTTTTGCCTGGTGTGTGATAAGCGAGCGGCTTTGGGCAGCAGCATGGGCACACTTCTCCTGCCTGCCCTGGCAACATTTGCTCTCTGGAAAAGCTGGCAGATGCTTTTTTTTGAGGGACAGACTAGACCCTGATGATAAAGGAGTACACACTGAGCTGTTTGGCCACAGAGCAAAGGAGCACCATGACAGCTTCTTGCAAAATCACATCCTTTAGATTTAAAAAAAAAAAAAAAAAAAAAAGTTTTTCTTTTCTCCCAAAATGTCTGTAGGGTTTGCCTGTGCAGTGCTGGGCTTTCCTGAGCTGCCTCACCAAAAGCAACGGGCACATCCACCCTAAGCACCACATCAGGCTTTTTTGCACTGATTATTTCACTGCTCTGGGTTTTATTTGTGGTTTCCTTGGGAGGTTTTGTCAAAAACCTCCCTGCCACAGGGAGAAAGGAAAGACATCTCGGTGGAAAAATCAGTCAGTGTTAAAAACTTGCAGCGCTTTGCTCCGATGCAGTCTAAATAACTTTGAAAAAAACCAACCAAATGAAAACACTGAATCACAAGTCACAGTGAGGATCCGTCCCCCTGCACAAGGAGAGCCGCCCCAGCTGTTGGTGGCTTTTACCTGCCCCTGGCATCTGCTGGGACAAGGGTCCCTGGCAATGGCTGGGATAGCAATGCCAGCTCTGGTGTCACTCCGGCAGGAGCTGTGACACAGCCCCGCAGCTCACAACCCGACAGATCGCCCCGACAGAGCATTCAGAGCACACTGCTAAATGTGTCCTGCCCGTGTCAAAAGTCACAGCCCAAGGCAAGCACGGGGGGGGGGGGGGGGCGGGGGGTGAAAAAGGTGGGGGCTGTGGGATTAGCCACCAAAGTGGGAGTCCCCATCTGCAGTCTGCTGCGGCTGGATGTGGACTTCCCTCCTGCAGTAGTACAGGAGAGACACTGAGCATGGCTAGTGACCCGTCCATCCCAGAGAGGACTCCCTGGCTGCTGGGGACACCCAGCCTGGGAAAAGCCTCTTTATCCAGCTCTCAACCTAAACCAATGCTGCAAATCCCAGAAAACAGACAGTCCACAGCCCCCTTGATACCCCCTGAAGCCTAGGGAAGGCGGATTGCCCAGCACAGTCCAGGAGTGGCCCAGCATCTGGAAGAAATGCTTTTTCCCCCAAAGTGTGGGGTATTTTTTCCCCCACATTTCCCTGAATTAGAGCCAGGGGAATTCAGGTTCCCCCCTGCAGCGCTGGGGGAAAATGAGACAAGGAAACAGAGAGGCTGCCCTCCCATAGCCAAACCCGGGGCACAGGGTCTGGTACCCACAGGGGCATCGGGGTCCCCCCTGCAAGCTGAGCTAAAGCCAGGACAGAGATGTCGATATATAAGGTGTTGACATATAAGATGTCAATATATAAACTGGTCCCATCCGATGACAACATGCAGACATTCAGTGTCCCGGGGCGGAGGGCGGGAAGCAGATGCCTGGTTAGAGAAAGGAGGGACCAGGCACAAACCGCTCACGCTCGTCTGCAGCTTGGATGAGTACAAGGCCGTTTGGCTCCATGCTTTGGGCTCAGGCCCATCTCTCCGGTTTAAAGCAGTTGAACCAAGCCCAAAGGCTCATTAAGTTGGTCTGCCTGGAGCTGGTTCCACCGCCAGGACATTTCATCCCAACGTGAAAGTCTATGTTTCTCTTTGCAGCTACGAGGACTTTGGGACGAGCGAGAGGTGCCAGCCCCCACAGCCAGGGCACTGCTGCCAGCTCCTGGCGTTTCAAATAAAATGGGTGACAGAGGGTGCTGGAGGCCCTGTGGCCACCACCTAGGATTGGGGAAGAATCCCACCTTTTCACTATTTCCCTATTATCTCCTCCCATTTTAAACTGATCTCCCAGGGCTGCATCAGGGATGGGCTCTCAGGCCAGTGAGTCCCACGAGCTCAGAAAAGAGCAGGCAAAGGCAAAGAGGCCAGTATTTATCCTCAATTCGTTTCAAATGACATGATGGGAAAACCAAGGTCAAGAGTATTAATTTATTTTGCCAGCCTGTGTCCTGGACACGCAGGGCAGAGGCAGCCTGAGTTCCCCTCCCTCGCGTCGAGCAACACGTGCGTCCATTCCCTCCTAGTGACATCCCTAAGAAGACGTCACCGTGTCACCTCCCAGCCTTGCTGAACCCTCTAAAGGTCAGCACTGAAGGCATGTCCACCACATATGGTTATTAGTTCTCCGTGGGTCCGTCCATCCCTCACTACAGCTGGGTGAACAATTCACAGCGCATAAATTTATCTAGCAGATCTCAGCCCACGTGCTGTTTGCTAACAGTCTGTAGAGAGGCTATATTTTATCCCTTTGGGTTTCTTGGCCAGCATTCAAGCTCCTGACCCTGATTTATTCGCAATCGGTCAAGAGACACATTTCATCTCCGTAGGCCACGTCTGCACAGAGCTATTCGAAGCACGTGTCTCGACGTCCCGCAGCAGCGCCGGGGCACCGCGCCGTAAGCCGGTCCCGGTTCTTTGCGGCACCTCCAAAAGGTAACCGGGGGAGAGAGGGGGGGATTTGTATTCAAAAATAGGCTCTGCGGGGGCAAACTTTGCCTGATGAGAGCAGCTTGGCCGGAACAAACCGCACCTCTTCTGCGCACGAAGGCGATGAGAGCTCCAGATACCGGCCAACGCTGGCTCACCGCCTGTCTTCATCCAATCTCACCATCTCTTTGCCTACCTCTCTGCCTATTTATAGACATGGAAGACCTTTGCACAACACCCGAGCAGCCAGAGGGTTGAGTGTATAGGCGGGATGGCAAATGCCACTCTTAAACTTTCCAAAGTCCTTTTGCTTCTGCCTCCCAAGGGGGCTGCCACGGAAAGCAAGGCACACATCCTGCCTTTGAGATGAGACTTTGGGACCGACCATAAAACACCTCCCAGAGGAACACCCATCACCAGCCTGACCCTGGGGGTTTCATAAACCACCCTATGGTGCCTCTCAGTGAGTCTTTACTAGGGGAGCAATCACATTCACACAGGCATGAGCATCCCTCTGTGAAGCTAAACCAGATAAAATAATCAAGATGATGGGAGAGGTACAAAGTATTCTGCAGAATTCAGAGAAAACGAGTGATGTGAAGGATCAGGGTTATTATTGGCCCTATCTGACATCTTCATTGGCAACTGCAATTAGGGACTAATTAGCATGTTAATAATGTCAGTAGGAGACACTAAACTGGAGAGGATGGAATGGCGCAAAACGATCTGAAGGACACCCTGGAGAGATTAAAAAAAAAAAAAAAAAAACAAACAAGGAAATTCAGCTTGGAAAACCATAGCTTCTGCAGTCCAGGGGAAACACATCCAGAGCAGACGCTGTGGTGGGAAAGAGGAAAGTGGGAGCAGGGAAGCAAAGAAGTGGCTTGGCGTGGGAGTGGAGTGTCAGGCAGGAGAAGGAAGCCCACTGGGTCCCCTGCAAACCAGTCTTGCCTGTGAGCAGCTCAGACAGTGGGGCAATCTGCAATATTTCATTGGAAGAGTTGAAGAAGGACCAGCACCGCACACTGGTGATCTGAAGGGCGTGCTGGTGGGGTGGGGTAGTGCCTTGTAGGAAAAAATAATATCCCTGAGGCTCTGGAGCCTCAAGTGAGACTGTTGAAACAGCATGAAACACCCCTTCAGGAGCAATCCTAACCTTGTCATTACAAAGGCAGGAGGAACTTTGCCCACCCCCGTGATGTACGGGGTGAACACGGGAGCTCAGAAAGGCTCACCTGATCTCTGCAGCTCTTCACCAACAGCTCTTTCTACCAAAAAAGCCCCATCAGCCGGCAGAATTGCAAGGAAAGTGTTGGGCTTGTTAAAAGCACCCTTCATCCTGAGACAGAACTACTCTAGCCTCTCAGCTGGAGCCCTACACCCCCAAACTCTGATGCCCCCTGGCTGGGCATCCTTGTGAGTTGCTGTTTCATCTCCCAGTGCCCAGTAATTCAGGCGGACCAAGCAGGACCTGAGTCGTTGCCACTTGTCCCTATTGCCCGGGGACAAGGAAAGTTACACCAGCCACATCACGGTGGTCCTCCAAATAGCTGTTGCCACCCCTGATGTCGGAGCACCCTAGTCGTTCCCAAGACAGCCAATTCAAGGGAAACCCAGATTTCTAACCTGCCAGGACTGGTGCCACAGTGTGCACAAGCTCCGGAGGCTCTGGGCTGTGAGGCCGTCCGGCATCCGGAAGGGGCAGGAGTTTTATCACCCAAAGGGGGATTAAAGTGGTTCCTGATGCGCAAGTATCTGGAGGCAGGCAGGGAGGAGGGGACATGCTTTCCTGTGATTTGTGGGCTGTTCTCGGGCTGTCCTTGCTGCCAGGTCTTGGGCAATTTGATGACTTTTGTTGCAAACTGGAAGAACAGGAGACATATGCGAAGGAGGAAACTCGCATTCCTCTCGTCTAAGAAATCCCTTCTCACTTTCCCCCAAATCGCACATACACCCAACCTCAGCCTCTCCGGGCTGGCTTGGACACGGGCTCTCCTCCCACACCCAGATGACCTACTCATCCAGAAATGGCCAAGGCCTGCAGCCGGGGCGTTATCCTCTCCTCCTTTCCCTCCCTGCCTGCCTCCTGCCTGCACAGCCCTGCCGGCGGCTACGGCAGGCGGGGGATCCCTTCACCCTCCAGAGAGGTGGAAAATGCCAGATAAAAACCAGCCTTTCCCAGCAGCACGAGTGAGAAGGGGACTCCAAACCTCCAAAACTCACCCCAGCCCCTTCACAAGCTGCATCCCGAGCACCTCCACACCTCCTCTTCCGGAGACAAACCTGGCGGCTTGCAAACACGGATGTTGGATTTCATTGGTCCTGTTCCCCAGAAAAAAATATCCATGACGGGCGCTCCCTGACTCTGGGACCAGTGGTCCCCAAAGATGGGCAGAGATGTGACCCACTGGGCAGGGGTGGTGGGCAGGGCAATGGACACAGCACACCTGGTCACCGTGTCTTGATTTCTACAGGAAAGCCACTCACTCCCTCAGGTGCCTCCACCGTCCCTCTGTGTAACGCAGAGGTGGGAAAGGACTCACACAGAGCCAAGACACAGCGGTGTTGTCACCCCCACCCAGGAGGCCATTTATTCACAGGCAGAAAACCAAAGCCTGCCTGAGAGCCTGCACCTGCTCAAGTCCACTGTGACAGCCTGTGGGCAAGGCACCCCTCAGGAGAAAATCCATCTGAGCATGAATAAAGTCAAAATCAAAGCAAAACAGATTCCCCTGGTTAGGGAATCAACCACCGAGCGAGCCTCCCTGCTTATTTCCACAGCGTGTTACCACTGAAACCTAATGATGTCACCTGCCAACCCACTGAGCACCTTCTGGGCTGATACCTCCCAGGGTGGTTAAGATAAAGAGTGACTTGTGTGTCACCAGTGTGGAAAAAGTGCCTCTAAGCCACCTCGTGAGAGGGAGAAAGCAGGGGACTTATTTCTAGCACACAGTGCAAAGCAGCCTCTCCATCTTTGGGGCCATCACAGGGTACTTTCCACCTCTACCTACGTGTCACCAGAGATCACCTACAAGTAAGTAAACTCACTTGTGAGTAAAACTCACCTCCTACAAGAACACTCCCCGCTCCAGGGAGCATCTCACTGGTGAAAAGGTGAAGCCAAGACCTCACATGTAAACTGTGGGGAGAAACCCGGCAGCGCTGGGTTAAGCAAGACCCTGCAATCTGGCCTGTGCAATCCCAGCTCCACAACGGATTCGAAGGTCCATTAAACAAAGTGAGACAGAAAATTGGACGCCGGCGCCTGCTCCGCAGAGCAAGAGCCGCCCTGCTTCAAACCCATCTCACTGGGGCCTCCTGAATTTCTTTTCCTCCCTTTCTAAAGGAGAATAAAGACAAACCCCAAGCTCAGACCCAGATCAAGCACAACCTCACACGTGCTGGGGAATGACCAGCACTGGAGTGAGTGGTAGGAATGAAGCACGGTCTTTACATGGACCTCTCCACCCCCATTTCCACACCCAGCTGGATTTAGGGCTTCTCGGCTGGGGTGGGACCCTTCTGGGTAAGAGGAGAAAAGGCTCCAGGGTGGATCCTGCCATTTCCTATTCCAGGAAGGCCAGAGCCCCTTTGAACTCTGTCCTTCTGCTGGAGAAAGTGAAATGTGGAGACGCAAAAACACACACCCCAACGCTATTCTGGATTTACACCTTTCCTGGTGTCAAGCACTGTCATCCTGAAAACATCACTGACCCATACATGTGCCAGGCAGCCCCAGGACAGACGGACAAGCCGGACACGATCTACTACGCCGACATCAACAGGCAGCCGAATATCAGCCACTAGATTTGATCTTTTAAGCACCGGTGCCCTGCCCCAGGCAGCCAGCAAGACTATTATTAGGGCTGGAGGCATCCTGGCCGCTGACTGCTTTCCCTGCAAGCACTGCCCCATGAAAGGATGCACAATTCCCACTGCAGTACTCCTCATTGCATAGATATTGGATTTGGGAAATACTTTTTTGCCTCAGGCAAAACACCTTTTTTTTTTTTTTTTCCCCCATGCCTGCCCTTTCAAATGAGGGCAGTTTAACACTGTTTGCTGAGCTCCCCGGCTCTTTGCAGCAGGCACCATCTCCAAATGTCCGGAAAACCCAACACGTGCCCCAGACGATAAAAACAGATCTGCCATGGAAAGGCACCAGCCTCCCTAAAGCTCACCCACCCCCATCCCTCCAGCACGGGGGGAGCCTAAGGAAGAGCAAACCAGAGGAGGTAGCAAGCAAATGAAAGGCATTGCTGGAGTAGGGAGGCAGCAAACAGCCCCACGCGCCAGCATCTCCCTGTGAAATAGCTCAGCAGCCACATCCACGGGCTGGGGAGCTGGTGAGGAGGGACTGGGGCCCCCTAGAAACCTGCAAACAGCTTTAGGACAACTCATGTCAGGAGCAGAGAGTCAGACATACAGAATCATAGAATCATTTCGGTTGGAAAAGACCCTCAGGATCATCGAGTCCAACCATCAACTCTACTCTACAAAGTTCTCCCTTACACCATATCCCTCAACACCACATCTAAACAACTCTTAAACACATCCAGGAATGGTGACTCAACCACCTCTCTGGGCAGCCTATTCCAATGCCCGGCCACTCTTTCTGTGAAAAATTCTTTCCTAATGGTCAGTCTAAACCTACCCTCTTGGAGCTTGGAGCCATTCCCTCTCCTTCTGTCACTAATATACATCAGGGTAGATTATGAAAGCATGATAGGGCTCCACTTCCCTTGCTATAGCCGCTAGAAGCCCCCCTGAAGTGACTCCCTGAGCTGGGGTGAGCTCAGCAGAGGCACAGGACGGCTCAAGATACCCATGCCAAAACTGCAAGGAGCTACTGCAACAGGTGCTGGATGCAGTGGGCATCTTTGACCCAGGCTGCTCCTCCAGGAACCGCTGTGGCTTTACAACACACCTTTGGATGTAACAGGACCCCGTTTTGCTCCCTAACGTCGCTCGTTACTGCGGTGTGTAAAACAAACCCTTCGATAATCTCATTTTCCAGGTTGTAAACTCACTCGTCGGTTGCTGGGATAAGGACGCGCGGGGGCCTCGCCTCACCACGCTATGTTTCTAATGATCTCAAGATCCTCAATGGGGAATCGTGCCCGGTTTCTGCAAACCATTATCTAATCTAATTCCCTCCATCCCATTATTTAAGGATTTACAACACACAACCTCCCCTGAAATGGTTTCTGGTAAATTCTTTGAAAGCTCTTCTGGTCCTCACATCATCGTCAGGGTCAGCCACACATTAATGGCAAAGCATTTATTCGCTGGGTAACTCGTTCCCTGGCAAGCGAGTTTGTTTATGCTTTTTAAATTCAGGAAGCAATTAATAGTTGCCACAAAAGCAGTGTGCTTCTCTTGGGTGAGAGCCATAAAGCCCTGACTCGCCTTAGGGAATTCAGATGCCTCCTTCTCAGCAGACACCTTCCACGAGTGTGGTGGTTGCAAAGTAAATCCTAATGCTGAACCACTGATGCTAGAAAATCTTCATACCCTCGCTAAGCAGGAGAGCAGTGACTTCGGCTTCCCAAGCCAGCTCAACGTGACTGTTTCAGAAAACAGCATTGCCAGCATCAAGAAGACAAACAAACATGAAAGCTGAGCACCCTCCAGCTTTCCCTGTAGCTAGAAAGCTGGAATTGCTCCCTACTCCATTGAGTCCCCCTGACTGTGGGACCTCTAGCTTTAAAAACCAAAAAAGCCACAGATAATGCTGTGGATGAAGCCAGCCTCCCAGCATAATCTAGAGATCTGATGGGGCATCCTGCAGAAAGTCGGAAAACCCTAGTCCCTGGAGCTGAGTATCCTCTGCTCACACCAGGAACCCCAGTCCCCAGAGCCCAACATCCTCTATTCACACCAAAAAAACCCAATCCCTAAAGCCCAGCAACTTCCACTTACACTGAACAACTGCAGCACCTAGAAAGCAGAGGCAGAAGCATCCACCCCACGATGCTTCCTCCTTCCCAACCAGCACAGACACCTCTCAGGGAGAGAGGATCCACTCGCTGCCTCCCACTAAAAACATGGGCTGGCTGCAGAGCTCCCCAGGTTTTAAGAGACAAACTCCTTTTCCGTGCTGGCCCCCTCACAGCCATCAGAAAGCAATGATTTCCAGGCTTACCCCTCTGCGCTACACTTCAACCAGCTGCAGACAGGCCCGTGCATATCCTCTTCCTAATCCTTCATGCATGATCCCTAGACAGTCCCTGGCTTTTATTATTTTCTGGCAGGAGAGAGCACCATGTTAACCCCGGTGCGCAGCCTGAGCATCTCTCAGCACATCCCAACTTGAGCCCAAATCATAAATGAAACGTTTGTGTAACAAGAGAACTGGCAAGGGCCAATTGCCTATTCATATTTTAAACCCTCACTAATTCTTATTTAACGACCCGTCCAAAAAGTCCCTTCTAATTGCTTGATACAGTGACAGGCCTAAAATATTTATTTATTGATAAAGACTGTGGGAGACTCTTCCCATGGGGATGGCCATGCTTTCCTCTGAGGAAGGCAAGGCAGCAGCATCGCTGTGCTGGTTGTCCATCAAGACAAGAGCCCTGCACTTACCCCTGCCAACCAACCCATCCCTGCATAACAGTTCTCCTCAAGGATACAAAATGAAGTCCTTACTGGGAGGGATTTTAAGGCATTGAGAGCAAGGGAATATTGTCTACGTGTATGTTGGAAGTTCCTGTCCTCAGCATGATGCTGTATAACTCTCAGGGACGGAGCCACACCTGAGGCACAGGCTCTGGCTAAGGGGACAGTGGTTTCCAGATGTGAAGACAGTGTGTCAGCAGCACAGCAGGACAGATGAGGGCAGGGTTTGCATCCCAGCACCATGCTGATCCCAGGAGCTCACCCTGCAAGGGGAGATCCCAAGGTGCGAGAAGCACTCTTGCTGGCTGGGAGCAAAACAGCCTCTACCTCCAAGCCTGAGTTCCCGAGGCTTTAACCCAGGAGGGAGCGGAGCCCCACAAGATGGCTCGGTGGCCAGGGGAGGCTGCAGCCAGGAGATGCCCCTCCAGCCCCGAGCTCAGTGCTGACCTTGAAACGCAGGGCGGGCGGCTGCCATCGCCGGCATCATATGATCCGTTACAAAACACGACGGGCTCTACTTAGAGGTTACACGCCGCAGGACAAATTTAACACCCGAGAGCGTTCCCAATCCCACTGGAAGAATTCCTGGCAGGGGCTCAGTAATCGCCCACCACTGTAAGTGGCCAAGTGCCATTGCATCAGTTCAGCTCCAGATACATGAGGACCTCGTTCCTTACTTCTGATGGAAGAGATGCTACAGCCGATGGATGACACCACGCGGGATGATAAATTCCCCAGCAGCAGATGGGCCTTGAAGCAGACTGGAAAGGGAATCTGGAAAAGATGATGCTGTTCCCAAAAGCCTTCACTCGTTTGAGAAAGGTATTTAGGGGCTGCAATTAAAAAGTTGCATTGAAGGCAGCCTGACCACACAGCTAGGAAGTCCATGAAGAGGTACTTAGGGAGAATGATGCTCTGGTGGACATCAGAAGAATAAGCAGATGGAAGGGAGGCATCCTCAAAGGATGCCCAATCCACAGAGGCCAATGACTGGGGACTTCCTAGCCCAGCCACCAGAAACAAAGACTCAACGCCAGGAGAAATTGTCCCTGCTGCCTTCAAACTGGCTGTACACAAGCTCTTCCAGAGGCACGCTGGCTATTTTCAGAGGTGGAGCGTGTAGATGCTGCTCTGAAGCAGAGCCCAGGCAAGGCACAGGGCAGGCGGGGTGGGAGAGCCTCTCCCAGCAGCGGATCTGGTCCCAGCTCAGCAGTGAGCCAGACCCTGCCGCTCCCTCCTCCTCCTCCTCCTCTTTTCCTTCCCTTTCCTTTCGACCGGCCCCAGCCCCGTGTTTCTGGAGCGGCAAGAGTCAGATCTGCCGATGCTGCTAAGGGGCCCCGAGCCAGCTCTGGCTACAACCTTGGGATGAAAACATCAGCTTTGAAACGCAGCAACGGGAAAAACAGACAGGCGGACACATGCGCAGACATGAGGACTCCTGCAACCAGGAGAGCTCCCGATGTTAGCAGCGAGGTCTGCAGTCACCAGCACCTTGCTTTGAGCCTTGAGGGAAGGGGGAGGGGGGGATGCGGTGCTTGTTCAGAGCGGGCTCATAGCGAGCAGGACGGATATCCTTCACTTCCTAACCTGCTGCTCCCAGTCCGGTGTGCCCTCCAGCTTACACCGAGAGCCCAGCACTGTCCGAGCCAGGATGCTTACTGGAGAAAAGGAGCATGGCTGTGACGGGGCAGGTGGGGATGCCGAGAGCGGGACCGCGCCGGGTTGGGCTGTGGGTGCCACCAGCACCTGGTGCTAAGAAAAGACCACGTCGGGAGCACCAGTGTGGAGGCGATGGAGGCGGGTCAGACCAGCAACAAGACGACAGAAAACATCATCAGGCCAGCAGCTATTTTTATCTGCAAGGACCAACACTTAATACTCTCCTATCTCCCACAAAATGTCACTTGAGCTCCAGCAGAAAGTTTACACTGCTCACAGACAAGGGCTGAAACCTGAGCACGTAATCCCTGCCCCAGTCAAAAGTTTTAGTGGGATTCGCAGTGTCTGGATGGGAGAAGATGAGAAAAAAAACCAAACCTTTCCCCTGAGAAATGATGGCTGGGGCACAGGAGAGAGAGGACAGGCTCACCCCCTCCTGGCACTGTGTCCCTCTGCAGGGTCACCCTCCACATCTGCAGGACACAAGGGACCTTGCAAGCTTTGGGACTACGGTATGGTCTCTCCACAAGCCAGACTTTAGCTAACCTAAGAGGGTCTTCAGAATAGGGGGGAATAGAGAAAGTGAGGCTTTCACCACCCTGCTTACTAATCAGCATAGCCCGCAGGGAGATGAAAGGCCAAGAGGAGTGGGGGGGGGGGGGGAGGGGGGGCAGAGCCTGCAGGAGAGTTCTGCAGCACGTCAGGGCAGGATACCCCATCGAGATACCACTGCCACCCCTCTTGGCAATTGCCCCCTCTCCACTGAGCAGCTCTAATTACTTCAAACACCATCTCCCCAGCACCCCCCCCTCTACACTCCCACCCCTTTTCCCTCTCACTGCGAAGCCTGGATCCAGACATGCCTGGGGCACGAGGAACAGAGGTTTCCCTCACTTAATAAAGGCAAGGTAGAGCAATGCTGTTATTAACAGCAGCCTGAACCCCTCTCCTTGCCAACAGCAGGAATATTGCACTGGTAATCCCAGGGGAGCACCCCAGCGCTGCCCTGACAGCGGATGCAATAAAGTGGCCCCTCCAGGCCCCAGCGCTGCCCTTTTATATTGCAGTGAGTGTAAATGCCAGCAGGGCCCTCTCCCCAAGCCCCCCCTTACATAGCAAGCAGCATTTAGCATCGGGGAGGGATGGAGGGATGGATACTCCCTCAATCAGTCACGGGATAGCTTGGATTCGGGACAGCATCCTCCATGGGGCATGAAAAAACATATAGAGCAAACAGCTCCAGGCTGGGACCAAGCCACGGCAAAACACGCTGTGACAGGGAGATGGCAGGTGGGCTCAGAAAATTAGGGTACCGTGATAAGGACTTGGACAGCAACAGGGGTGAATTTTGCTGGAGATGATAGACACCTTGGAGCTGACCCCAACCACCCCCGGGTGGTTTTAGTTTTTTTTCATATCACGCTGCCTTTTTTAAAATTAAAAAGGCTGGCCAAAGCTGTTAGGATGGAGGTGCAGGTGAGGAAAGGACAGAGCTGGGTGAGCCCCACTGGGCTCTGCAGCCCCCCGGAGTTGCAGTGGGATGCTGACAAAAGGGGCAGGGGCAAGGTTTCCTGGCAGGATGCGCAGCAACCCACCACATACCCAGCAAATAATGGATATTGACGGGGAAAACCAGCTCTGCTAGCCCCAGAAATCTTCTCTTACAGCAAGGAGCGGGGTAAAACCCCCAGGGAATATAGCGCAGAGGCAAAACCCACATTCCTGAGATGGCTGAGAAGTGATCACATCTATCTCCCTCCATCTCTCATTTCTAAGATCCCTTTCTGAAGCATCACCAGCCAAGAAACTTTGGTTGATTGGATGTGATTAAAGCAAACAAACACACGCAAAAAAAATCTTATAGCTAAAACTTGAATGGTGTCCACAAACATCTTGCATATTTTCAAGGACGCTGAGGAAATAGGCGGTTTTTTCTCCCCTTTTTGTGGACTTGAAAAAAAAAAAATGCCCCAAGGGAAAAAGTCATTTAGAACTACTTAGGAAACACAAAGCATAAAAAGCCTATAATTATTTCTCTGCCAAGGGCTTGTCAGTTTGAAAATCCCCGCTCTTGAACCACTAATCCTTATGGAAAAAAAAATGCAGCTTCGGCAGGATGCGTTGTTGGTTGAGTTTTGCTGCACTTTTCCAGTGTAAAAGCACTAAAGGGGAAGATGAAGATTTGGTTTTCATTTCATTAGCACTTTTTGCCCATGATGAGCCCAATGAGTTTCCCTGGCCAACTAAGGAAACTTGCAAGGCATCACCCCAAGGTGAGGCCAGTGGCTGCCCTGTGTGAGAATGGTGCTCTGCAGGCACCAGGCTGGGGAGGGAAGGACCAAGGCTGATGTTTGGGAGGCAGAAGTGCCTGAAACAGGAGAAATAAATCAGTTTGTGGTGGGGGTATATGTACTTTAAAAGCCAAGGATTCAGGGAGTTCCTGGGATTTTTGTTATGCAGTTTGAAATAGCATAAAGACATTATTGGCAGGGAAACTGCACTTTTTCTGGAGGGTGGAGATGAGCCATCCCAGCAGAGCAGAGTGGATTAGAGTGCTCTGGTTTAGCAGCCAGATCCGTCACTTCATGTCACCCTGCCTGGATAAGAACGGGTGGCATCAGTGCCTCTGAACTTGGTTGGACATGAAGTCTCATGTCCCAACAAATGGTCCCATGAAGCCAGCTGTGTCACCGTTATGTACCTCGGCATCAAAGCATTGACCATGTTTCTTCCATCTTCACTCCAGCCACAAAAGAGCTGGAGTTTCACCATGAGGTGAAAGGAGGAGAAAGGCAAAGCACTGAGAGTGGGTAGGAGCCCAACGCGCTCTGCCAGAGGTAGTTCCCACTGCAAACCCTTACCATGAAACTAAAAAGGGGATCCAGCAGAGATCCACAATGCAGCACATCTGGGGAGAGAGCATTTCTTCCCCAGCCCCACCACTGGTCGACTCCTCGGGGTCTCGACTCCATGTCTCAGCCCACCAAAAAAAAGGTGCAAAGATTAGTTTAGTGCTGGGGGGGAAAGTCCTGTAAAGACGCTACCAAGGGCACAGACACTTTGGTTCTTGCTAGGACCCGAGTCAAAGACTGCCATCGTGGGCAGGCCAGCAACCTTCCCCAGCCTGGAGCATCTCTGGCAGGCGCCGCGCGAAGCGTGTTGTACCAGACAGAGCAGGTGAGCCCCCCGGATCCTGCTGCACCCTGGCACCCATCCATCAGCACTGCCTGGGTTCAGAGCTGCAGAGCAGAGGGCATCCATCACACACGTATCTTGCACAGCAGGGGCCAGAAAATCTTGTCCCTGCCATGGGCAGCTTTCCCCCGCCAAGGAAACACACCTCTCTTGGACCTGCTTTACCCATGCAGGGCCCTTCACCCATTTCAGATGTCTTCACCCATTACTTTCTCTTAATTCATCTCCATAACAGAACCTCCCATCAATATGTCCTCCCATCAACATTTTAATGACCTCGAGGTAATGCATGCAGGAAGCCTCTCCTCCTTTCTGGTCAACCCTCCTTCCTAGGGCCAGAGCTGAAAGAAGCTTGCACTCAAAAGCTCAACCTATAAGACTTTAAGCTTCATTAAAGTTTTAAGACAGTCTGTTGAGGTTGCTCTTTCAGCCTTTCCTAATTATGGATGCAGAAGGAAGGAGCAACATTCACCTGGGCAGGCATCAAGAAGATTCAAACACTTAATGGCTTTCCTAACCAAGCTCCCACATTCACATTGCTGTTTAAAAGGATCTGTTCAATACCACTCCAGGTCTCTACCCAGCAGTGGAGATGCTGAGATATACATAATTCAGTATTTCACTTCTCCATCACTAACCCAACTGGCCACCCATTTGGCACTAGTGAGGCTCAAACACATGACCCTGAGCCATCCCACTGCACTGGAGACCACAGGTGCCCAAGCCAAGAGGGCTCACGGACTCGGTTCAGGTGAGCAAGGTGCTCTCAGCTTTCCCTACAGCCAAGAACCTGGAGTTCAGCATCTCCATTGTGCAATTCAGACCTTGGCTTGGCTGAACCGTATGCTCCAGAGCAGCCTCTCCCTCCTCTTCAACCCTTGCAGGAGCCTACAGAAAGTGGTCTTCAAGCAGAGAGGAGACTGCTGCCCCATCCTTAACACCCAGCACAAGGTCCTGCACGCCCAACACACATGCAGCACAGCTGCCATTCCCTCCTCTCCTGTTGCCTGGAGGGTCCCCTCTATGATCAGCAATAGAAAAGATGCCCCAGAAGTGCATTGTAGCCCCAATCTTCACACAGAAGTCACTGGGTGAGAGTTTTAGGGTTGTGCTCAGACAAATGTCCATCTCCACTACCAGCACCCACGAATTTATTCATTCAACAGCATCAAAATCACCCCTACGGAGGTAATTGTAAACATTTGCCATGTTGCTTTTCTCTCCTGTCTAGACACATTACTGCAGAGGTTAGCAACATTTTGCATAAATAAAACACTGTTTTCCAGGAATAAAGACTTAATAGAGCTGGCAAATGCCAGAAATTTTGACAACCAAAGTATCCCTATGTTTTTAAGATGGTAGGGACTGGAGGGAAATAATGACAATACCGACTCCTTCAAATAAAAAATTGCTGCAGCTGAGAACTGTCTTCAGGTCCCTTAACCTATTTCTCTCCCCTTTCCAAATTTTTCCTGTCAAATGCTTCCCTGAGCTTTCAATAGCAAAGAGAAAATACCCGCCTCCCTCTTCCTGCTTAGCCGCTTTGGGTGATGCTATGCAGTGAAAAATCAACTTATAATGTGGTTCCTTTGGCCCTAGGCAGGGAAGAAAGACCCCTCAGTACGCACAGACTCCGGGGCCATCCAACGCAAAGCCAGAGGAGGAGATGCACGCCCCAAAGAGATGAAACCCATCCAAATGGTCCTAAACAAACCTTTTCCCTGAGAACCGTCCTATGCCTCTCTTTGTGCGTTTAAGATCCCACTTTGCTCCCTTGCAGGGCAGGGGACCTTGCCCAGAGGGATTTTGGGGGCTCGCCACCCCACCGCGACGGTGGTTATCATTCCAGAGGAACAGACGTACCGGGGGGGAGATTTTGCACGGTGGCGGCAGGGGCAGAGGACAATGGGCCGAGGAGTGATGGTCGCGTGAAAAGGGATTTGTTCCGCTGTCAAGGACAGAAAGCTCTCCCCGAGAGCAGCGCTAGGAAATGAAGGCTACAAGGGAAGGAGAGGGGTAGGAAGCGGCGAGAGACAATATACGGAGGATGGCGACAGGGGGAGAGCTGGAGAGGATCAACGCTGAGCCCTGATGGGCTTGCAAAGCATGAGTACCAGCTGAGGAAGCCTCCTCCAGCGTGCTCTGCCCTTCGAGGCATTTGCCCCAAGGAAGAGCAGGATGCTTCGGCGCAGGGCGAACCTTTTGCCTGCGGCCACGGAGCCCTGGCCGCTGTCGGATGAGGGGAAGCATCGCTGCCTGCCGGGATGTGCTGGGATACAGAGGAGAGTGATCCTCCTTTAACAACGCCCGGGAGAAGCTGGTATCTCTGCAGCACAACCTCCCGGTCACTTTTTGTCAAAGGTAGCCTGAGGTGCAAAACACAAAGGCAAGCATGACAAAAATTAAGCAAATCTGGAGAGAGACTGAAAATTCATGCCCAGACTTTAAACTACCCAGCAAGATGCTCAAAGCACTTGCAATGATGAATGAAGCTTTTTTTAGCTATATTCGCATTTCCAGCTCCATTTCATGGGTGAAGGAGCCAAGTCTCAGCTCTTTTCCCTGCGTGCAACTGTGGCCCATCACAGTCAAACCAGGCACCAACCGCAGGAGACCCGAATCCAACCACAGGATCACATTTGCAGGTGTGGGAAATGCTCAGCCTCTACTGAAAGCAGGTAAGTGCATGCAAGCACACAGTGCAACATGAGAAAATAAATAGTTTGCAATGAACACAACATGATTTCAGCCCTGTATTGAGAAACGCATGTGCCACCCTCCCGAGAAATCCAACCTTTGTGGGAGAAAACACCATTTTCAGATAGCCAGCCTACAAAACATGGAGCACCTTACATTATCCATGATAAGCTGAAGAAATTGGTCTTTCCTTAATAAGCTCCTAGCAAAACAGATAAGCAAGAAGATACAAAGCCCCCCCAAATAAACAGAGACTGGTGCCACCAGCCCGACGGTGTGCCCCTGCTGCCAGCACAGCCCTGGCACGGCACCACTCCGCCTGCCCCATGCCTTTCGCAAAAGCTTTGGGATCTGGCTGTCTGTAAATATTTAGGGTGGGAAGCCAGGGATTACAGAATTCCTCTCCTGGGCAACCAAGGTTTGATGATCTTAAAAAAAAACAAAAAAAAAAAAACAAAACAAAAAACCCAAAACCCACAAACCCAAAAAAAACCCCAAACCCACAAAAAAAGCAACCAACCAACCAAAAAAAAAAACAACAAAAAAACCCAAACAAAACCCACAAAAATCCTAAACAAATAAAAAAACTAAACAAACAGAACCCAAACCCCACAAAAACCCAAACAAACGAAAAATACCACACCAAACAAAAACCAAACCAAACCAAACCTCCAAAAGAGCTGCAATGAGATGCCTGCCCGTTTCACAGAGACACACAAGACAATCCAGGTGCATCCATTGCCCCTGAGGACCAACAGTACCAGGAGAAGATAACCAAGGACCAGGTAGCTTCCTTCTGCCCGGGCAGGATTCCTTTCAGGTTAAAAGTATTGATGAACAAAACTGAAGCTACAGGCTAACACACTGTGGCCGTAGGCTTTCACAGACGTCTGCTCAGTGTTTGCCGTGTCAGGGAGCAACCATTAGTACCCCCTTCCTCTACCCTCTGAGATCTCTTACAAATATACAGAAATTTGAATTTCTCATGAAAACACATTCATGGAAAAAAATATTATTTTGTGTCAACCCCAGTATCTCACCTTAATAAAATACAAATATTTCCTCCCTGCTTTAAAGCTATTCTTTACTCCTATTACAGAGGAGATGCTTTATTAAATCACAGGCAGAAGCGCAGCCCCCCAGTCCCAGCCCCCTGTTCCCATGCTGGTGCCAGTGTCCGCACCCCACGTGTGCAGAGGGCACAAGCCAGAGACAAAATGGAGCATAATGGGACAAAGAGCATATTGAGAAGAAAAATATCAGGGACACGGGATGTATTGAGAACCCCTCCTTGGCTGCACACCACAGGGTTCACCAAAATTGGGGAACCATGAATCCAGACCCAAACCTGATTTACACTATTGGGTTTCCCCCCCTCTTCAGCCATAAGCAGGACTTGCACCCTTGCAAGCAGAAGATGAGACCAATCCTCAGGCCCCTCCAAAGTCCCCTTTCTCCCCCTCCAAGGCAGAGGGTGCTTTGAAGCACCCTGGGGTGAGTGTGCAGGAGCAGAGTCAGGAGTTGCTGTGGGTTTGGGTACGTTGAGGCCCCACCAGCAGGGATGGGGGCAGCTGGCAAACCAAATCCTGCCCGCCTGGCTGCAGGCAACTCCTGCCCACGCACCGGCCAGCCTCCAACGTGACCACCAGCCTCTGTGAAACGGGCTGGGGATGACCACAGCACGGGGTTTAGATCTCCCTGAGGAAGAACCAAGCAAGAAACCAAACTGTGGGCTCTCTTTAAATCCACGGCTCGGCAAATCCCTCCCCGTGCCTGCGAGCAGGTGAAGAACCGGCGAGGCGAGGGTTGGCGAGCTGGGGCAGGAGAGGACCCCAGCTGTCTCTCCAGCTGGTGGAGACAAAATTCTCATCAAACCGAAACAAACCCCCCTTTCTTCTCCCAGCCGATTCCCTTTTGGTGCCTTTATTGGGATTGCAAATATCCAAAGTGGTTCCCCCAGCTCCAAGCACCCTGTCAGGGGCTGATCTGGGAGCGCTGTGCCATGGGGGGAGGAAAAAAAGAAAGAAAATTAATAAAAAAATAAAATAAAATCACTGTAGGTCTGAAATAAGATGGCAGAAACGATGGAGAGTCCCAAGGATGCTCAGGTCCTGGCTCTGCCAGCAGTCTCCAGTGTCCCATTGCCAGTGAGCAGGAAAAAGGGTGATCCCAAAACCACCCCTGTCCCCACCATAGAGGGACAGATGATGAGTATATTCAGCTGCCTCTTCCCAAGCTGCCAAACATCGCTTCCTTCCAGACCTTTCCATGAAACGCTAATTGTAAGACACAAATCTAAAGACGGGTAGAGAGAAGGGGCAAGAAACCAAATCTCTGTCCCCTTTGGAAAGGGAAAGCCCCACAAGTGGGAGGACGGAGTGGACAAGGGGGTGGCGGAGATGGGGACAAGGTGTATTTTTCTTGCCTGGTGTTTCCCAGCACAGATCCCACAGCAGCCTCCATAGCACCCCTCTCATTGCTCCATCCCACTGCTTCCCCACTTTCCCCCCACTGCCCGCACAGCAAGGCAACTTAATAACAGAAAGCAAAGGACCGGCACCTGGTCCCTGCCTGGCGGTACCCACCACCACATCTCTGGTGGGGATGAGACCAGGTTCAGCAGCCCCAGAGCTGCACTTATCCCATCCTGCAAGGAGTCAGCACGTTTCCTCCAAGAGCTGTGGGAAAGGGGGATGATGACAGACAGGGCTTTGCTACAGGAGATGATGTGCTAGGTGGGGATGGAAAGCAGGCAAGAAGGATGGGAAGCGCTAGAAGAAAAGGTTGAGAGATGTGAAAAGAGAGACCAGCAAGAGGGACCAGCTGCCACATACTCTGCTACCTCATCTAGGCCAGCCCAACTGTCCCCAGTCCCTGGCCAGTTGGAGAAATGCAAGTTAGCACTGTCATGCCTGTAGGACCCCCTACAAGAAAGGAAAACGACCTCCAGAGGAGTTGTTGCACTGTAACTAGGCTCGCCCATGGATCCCTGGAGGGACCATTCTCTCCCATCAGCCACAAGAGGAGCCAAAAGTCCCTTTTCACCAGGCAAGAGAAGACAAAGGCCAGCACAAACTCCCCAGACCGTAGGAAGTCTCCGACTGGTGCAACCAGGCTGCCCTAAAGCATTCAGCATCAGCATCACCTTATTCATTCAATCCATTTGGGATTATGCCCCTTGCAACCCTCCCGGGCAGGGGAAGCGGTGCCACTGTTTGCAGCTAATCACACAATCACATTCATTACCCACGTTAAGCAAGACGAACAGCCACCATGCTTCAAACCTCTGCCTGCCTCTCATCTACGGCGGCAGCAGCTGCCAGACGAGCCTCCAGCAGGTGAGAGGAGGCTGTGCTGCCCCAAGCCGGGCAGATCCCACCTTCCCCAACGGGCAGAGCCAGCCGTGGTCTGCTGGGACCACGCTGCTGGGGATTCAGGCTCATCCCTCATCCAGAGATGCTGTGTGTGATTTTAAAACCCAACACCGATGGGTTTCTTCGCACGCATTTTCTTTTGTGTGTGTTCAGACCTTGCAAGGATATTTATTTTTTTTCTCCCCTTTGCAGCCAGATGAGCCTCCTTGTTTTAATTCATGGAGGAGGAGGAGGTGAAGGCACCCACACACAACCCCATGACTCCGGGAGCAGGGGATTTCAGAGCCGAGCAGAAGAGCTTTGCAACGACGGGGGCAAAAGCTGGCAACAGCACAGAGCCGTCAAGCCGTGCAAAGACAGGACGAGCATCACACAACTGCCTCCCTCGGCCGGGGAGCCCGGCACGGCGGCGGTGGCTCAGGGGCTGCGGCCGCCCCTCCGCTGCCGGCGCCCACATGCCAGGCCTGCTCCGAGATGTGCTGGCCATCTGCTCCTGCCAGCCGGGGCTGGGGCTGGGGACGGGGCTCTGCGCTGGGGCTGGGGACGTGCCAAACCGTCCCGCCGTCGCCACGCTCCCCAGCTGCGCCCCCCCGTCACGACCGCACCGCTGCCGGCCCTCCCGGCCCCCAGAACTGGCCCGGTGGGGTTGCCGCACGCCACCAGCATCACCCGCGGTGAGGGCTTTCGGATGTGACATCCCCACGGCTCCAGGTTCTCCCTACAACGGCTGGTTCTGCTTGCCCCGTGCAAGCCCACTGTGAGACACCTCTGGGCAAGTGGGGCTCAGCCATTCCCATCCTCACGGGGATTTTCTGCCCCCCTGGGCAGCCCCCTTCGCAAGCCCCACTCTTCCCATCACTTCCAGCACCCTTCCCCATTTATGGCCAGGTTTGATATCGCCCTCCCCCCCAAATCTGCCACCACCCAAAAGCCCAACCCCTTGGTCACCAACGCAGGGGCCCCACAGCCGTGGCACGTCCCTTCAGTCGGGGAGGCGGCCAGAGCGAAGCCTGAACCTTGTCATAGTTGAGACTTTATCAGGTTTGGACAAGCGCCGGGGGCTGCCGCGGGATTCAGGATGTTCTGTAACGAACGTCCTCTGCCCCAAATAGAGGCCGTCCCAGGAGCACAGGCTCGAGCAGTCCCTCCCCAGGAGCCCTCCCCGCCAGCGTGGGGAAAACCAGCCCAATAGTGACCCCCCAGCCAGCATCGCTGTCCAAACCATCCGTGGCTCCTGAGCACCCCAAAGAGATGCCGCGACCTGGCCCGACATCCCCGGTCTTTAATGCGCACCCCTCTCCAGGTCCTCTCTCAAGGTCTTCCTCTTTATGAAAGACAAAGAAATGTAAAACATCTGTTTTAATAAAACGATGCCTCAATTTCTAGAGGTCCGGCGAGTCAGATGCTCGTTTAAAACCATACGTAACACTTTCCACGGGTGTATTTATAACTAAAGGCATAACTCCGCCGTCTCACACTCTGCCATTAACCCTCTACAGCCTTGTTATAACCAGAGCGAAGATACGTGTCAGAAAATACTGCACCTACTCATCTCTGGTAAAACATCCCGGCAGTCACCATCAAGAAGAAAAATCCCTTCTTTCTGATTTAAAAAAAAAAAAAAAAAAAAGGAAAAACAGCAACCAAACCCACCGACACCACGACTGGCAGGTAGGATGCAGAACCGCTTCCCCGGCACCAACGTTTCCCAGGCAGGGGGCTCCCAGCCCTCCCACCCGGCCAGCACCGCTGCGCCCACGGAGCAGCAGCCCCCCGGAGCCCGGCTCCGCTGGCGTGACCGCCGGTGCCGCGGGGATTCGCACCACGGCGCTGCGCAAAGGAGCATCAGTCGCCCGCCACAATCAACCGGCTCTCGGCTCTAGCTAATTAATTAGCTGGTTACAAGAGCGGCGGCTCTTTCCCCGCGTGTGTCGCGCCTAAAGCCCCGGCGTCCGCAGCGTGGTGGAGGCAGGCACAGTTCTCCTGCGCTCGGGCCTGGGGAAAGGGCTCAGCCCAAAGATGGGATGGGTAGTTTGGGCAAAGAAAGAGGGCTGTTTTTTGGTTTTTTTTTGTTAAATACGGAGTCATACATAAAGCTCCGCGGAGCCACACTAAAGGGTTTTCGGGGCTCTGCCTCACGTCCTTGCTGTCCCCAAGTACGGAGTCGCGCTGCCGGCACCGCAGAGAGCCCCCACTGGGGGGACGGAGGGAGTGGGGACATGGACTCACAACCCCCTGCCAAAAAAAAAAAAAAAAGGCCCACCAAAAAAAAAAAAAAAGAGGTTAATAAATAAATAAATTCAAGGGGACAACAACATGAGAGCAAGGGGAAGATGGGTGCAGAAGCGGAAGAGACCAGCAGCGGTTCAAGGCTAAAACCATCCCACCTCCGGGAAACCGCCTGCCGCAGAGCCCGCTCCCCGGCTCAAGTAAAAGTTACCGACCCAAACGCAGCCAGGAAATAACCAGGATAAATGCTGTCACCACTGGAGCCTAGGAAATATCTGTGGCATTATTATTTTTTTTCTCCACAATCATCCTCGTCCATGCCGGCAGCGAGATGGGCACGGCAAGAAGCCAACTGCGGCACCGATTTCTGTCACGGCCAAGAGGCATAGGAGGAAGGTTTCAGGTTGGAGCCGGCTTCCAGTACTCAGAAGCCGCAGCTGAACACGCAGAGAGTAAAACCCACGTGTGCTACGAGCTGGAACGGCATTTCTGCAGTAATAATCACCCAAATTTCCCCTTAATGCTCCAAGCGAAAGCAGGAAACGCAAATCAAATTGTTTTGGAAATGTATGGGAACCAGTAGCAAAATTTCTATAGGCAAACAAGCAGCGCACCCAATTTCAGCAAATTTTTCCCTTAAAAAAAATATCCCATAATGCGGCTCTCTCCACTCTCGCAGCAGCTAATTCTTCCGCTCTTTCGTAAACATTTGAAAACAAGGTCACGCGCACAAATTCTGCTTTCAATTTGCCTTGTATCCATAGTGATTAAACTCAGACCCACAATATGGGACTTAAAGGAAAAAAAAAAACTTTTAAAAGGCCTGGAGCAGAGCTAGCCCCCGGCACGCTCGCCGACGCGCCAAAGGCCAGGGATGAGAACGCTGCCGACGACAGTTTTCTCATAAAACAGCAACCTGGGAATTAAATTGCAGGGCTCCAGCATCCGTGCTATCGCCATAGTGAGGGATCCAGCCCCCCTCTCCCCCCCCCCATTTACACCCTCCTCAAGAAACAACCACAAATTTAACGGCTCCAAAACGCAGCCAGGGAACAGCGTTCGGCGGTGACGGCAAGAGCGAGATGAGCAGGAAAAAACGAAAGCAGCTGCAGGAGATGAAAGACTCAACAGCCTTCTCCCCATTCCCAATGGAAAGGTTTTTCGCTTAAAATTAAAAAAAATTAAAAAATAATTTTCTCATCATCTTTCCCCCCCCCAGCCCCACACTCGCCAAAGGGGAAGTGTTGAGGCTGGAAGCTTTAACCTCCTACATCCAATTTCCTGCTCCATCACAGCCCCAGACGTGGGCAAAGCCTCCAGTATGTCACAACAAACACCCTGAATTCAGCAGGGCCTTCCCTGGTCCCTGCTGAGTGCCTCAGTTTCCCCACCTGCCCATGGGGGAGCAATCACATCGCTCTGTCTGTGAGGATATTAGGAAAATAGTCCCATCCAGGACTGGGTCAGGGAGGATGTAACGGAGGAACACTCAGAAGGAAAATAAAGACAGAAGAGACGGGAAAACGCTTTGCCCCATCCCTCCACAGCCCTGGGCTTACTGGGGGTCTCCCAGGCTCCTAACAAAAGGTTCCTAAATTCCCAAGGCACAAAGCAAGCACAACGAAACACCCTGAAAAAAAGAGAGAACCGTGGGTGCAAGGAGGCTGCTGGGGAGAAGCACAACTCGCCACACAGCACCGTGTGGCTGACACCTCTTGGGACACAGCGGGCAGGGGAAGCGGGGAGCTGCAGGGGGGGACACCAAGACCCTCAGCCCTCCACGTTTTCGGCAGGGGCTTTGCAGGTGGCGGGAGCAGAGCGAGGTGAGGGGGGCTCACTTACTTCTCATAGTCCAGCTTGCAATAGAGCTTCTTGTCGCGATAGAAGCAGGTGGTCTGCAGGGGCTCCTTACAGGACACGCACTGGACACACTGCTCATGCCACAGGCTGTCGTTCAGGCGCAGCAGGAACCGGTCCGAAATGACTCGCTGGCACCCTTCGCACACCGACTTGGGGGTTGCGGCTCTGCCTGCGGGGAAGGACGCGGGGGCCCGAGTGGGTGGAGGGAGAGGCGGACGGGGAGACAGACGGGGCACGGGATGGAAGGAGGACCCCTCTGCTCCCGCTTTCCCTCTGCGAGCTGGTGGCCCGGGGGGTGCCGGGGGCGTGCGGGGCGCTGCTCCGGGATCCGGGGGGGACCTGTGCCTTAGGGGAGTCCCAGGGGGGGAACACCGCCCCCAATTTCGTTCCTCTTGGAAAGGCGGCGGCAGAGCCGCAGCTGGAAGGGCAGGCGATTTTTAAAACCGATATTAAAACGAAGAAAGAAAATAAAATAAATTATTTATCGTTCGATACGAAGGAAAGGCCTCCGTTGCACTGGGGAAGGGGGGCGGGGGGGCGCACATAATTTAATGCAATGGCAGAACGAAACGGGAGCGGGAAAGGCGGGCGCCGCGGGCACTCCCCGGGAGAAGGGAGCGGCGCCGGGCAGAGCTGCGGCCCGGACCGAGCCGGGGGAAGCTGCTCCCGAGCCCCCCCGACCCTCCCCCGTGCCCATCGCTCGGGGCCCGCCCGGCCGTGCCCACCCTCGAGGGGGTCCCCGGGAGAGCAAGCGGGGTGCCCCGACTTACCCAGCAGGGAGGAGAAGGGGGCCGAGGGGTCCAGGGCGCTCTGCAAACTCTCCTCCATCTTCAGCCCGTCCAGCATGGTGGGGAACCGGCCAGGGCGAGGGGTCCGCACCGCCCGCCTGCCAACACAGCCCCAACACGCCGCGCTCAGCCCCGGCCGCCGCCGCCCCCGGTAGGGGCTTCCCCGCCCCGGCTGCCCGCCCGCTCCCGGGGCACCCCGATCCTCTCCTCCCTTCTTCCCTCCCTCCCCGCCGCCCAACGGGTGACCCCCCCCCCCCTGCGGACCCCCTGCTTCGGCTTCGCAACCGCTGCCCCGGGCGGGCTCGCAGCGTCTCAGCAGCCCCGACGTGGGGGGCGGGCAGCCTCGGGGCGCCCCGCGGCAGCGGGACGGGAGGAGACGGGGCCGCCGTCGGCGGGGCTCGGCCGCTTACCTGGGGCGGCCCGGGAGGTGCCTTCCTGCGGGTAGCCGGCGGGAAAGGCGTCCGCGGCCACCGCTCCGGGGGAGTCCCGCGGCGTCTCCCGCCTCCCCGGGCTGGCCTCCCCCGGTCTCCCCGCCGCCGGAGCTGCCCGGGATGGGGAACGAGCGGCGGCGCCCCGGACGGCTCCGGAGCAGAGCGCAGCAACCTGCGGGGAAGCGCCCGTCCGACTGCTGCTGCCAAGGCACATTTCCTGGAGCTGATACCTCCCTGCCCGACCCCCACCCCCTGCCCTCCCCTCTCCACCCAACTCGAAATAAGTTTCCTCCCCGCTCTCCTGCCTGGCTGCAGGCACCGACCCCACCACGCCTCGAGGGGCCGGCGGCCTTCCCCGGCTCCGGGGGGCACGGCCGGGCCGCCCCGCCAGCCGCCGGGGCAGCCCCGGCTCCGCTCCGCTCCCTGCCTTTTTTTTTTCTTCTTTTTCTTCTTTTATTAGAAAGCAG
Organism: Gallinago undulata; assembly: GCA_026546715.1. Taxonomy (NCBI): domain Eukaryota; kingdom Metazoa; phylum Chordata; class Aves; order Charadriiformes; family Scolopacidae; genus Gallinago; species Gallinago undulata. Next base: position 3,272,210 of record JAOTQQ010000004.1, read on the forward strand.
GCCAAAAAGAATAAAAGAAAAAAGAAGGTGGAGGGTGGTGCCCCGCCACCACGGCTCTCCCGGTAGAGAAAGCGGCTGGAAATCAGCTCCCCCTTCCAGGAGAAGCCCAGGCCGGGAGTTTTTGGTGGAAGCCCGGCCCCGGCCCGGGGAGGCAGCGGCCGGGGCGGGATGCGGTCCCCGCCGGGGATGCGCTCCCCCGCGCTGCACATCGCCCCGGGCGCCTCGCTCCCGCCGCTCCGGAGTATTTAAGGAAAATGAGTACTAGGAGGGAGGGGGGAAAAGAAATAAAAAATAAAAAACAAAATGCCGAAAGCCGGAGAGCTGCCCCGGTGGCGCAGAGCGGGGCCCGGACCGCTATGGGCGCCGGTACCGCGGAGCCGCAGGCGGAGGCGGCCCCGGGGAAGCGCCGCTCCGGCTCCGCCAAACCGCATCGGTTTCGGGGAGGGGAAATCCGCGAAGGGAAGATCCCGCCCGGCCGGGGAAGCCGAAACTTGCAGCCTTCCCGCTGCACCGGCGATCTCTCGTCCCGCCCGGCTCTCCTCTTCCCTCCTGCCCAGAGGGGTACGTTCGCTGTTTTTCGGGGAGTTTCACGGGCCCCGCAGGTCCGGAGCCACCCGCAGCGGGACCGGGGCCGCGTACCTGCTGCGGCCGGAGCAGCTTGGGCACGGAGCTTCCCTCGGCACGGAGAAGAGCTAGGTCCCTTCTCTCCAGCTGGTGGGGGGAGAAACGGCTGCAGAGCTGCGAGGGACCCGCTACAGACTCGTGGAGGATGGGAGGTTTCTGAGGGGCCTCACCTCCTGTGTTCACCGGTGACCTTGGCACCAGGGGCAGGAGTGCTCCTAGCCCCTCCATGGGGCATCCTCGTCACCAAGTGTTCCCCACGCCCAGATGACGTGGGTGATGCAGGGACCAAGGTCATGTCCTTCGGGAGCTCATAGGAAGGAGAGAGGCCACAGGTTAGCACGGGTGGATCCCCACCCTGCCAACATCCCATGGGAGAGGGAAACTGAGTCCAGGGGCAGCTCCACTGTATCCTAGTGTACCTACAGTGGGAGCCTGAGCATTGGTACCATTGCACAGGTCAGCATCAAACAGCTCTGATCCCTCACACCTAGGAAGGTTGAGCTGCAGCAGGGAGGCACTGGGCTCCGATGTCTGTCTTTGTCTCTCCTGAAGGTCTCTGAGCAGGTCCAGCCAAGTGTCTAAGGTAGTCAGATCTATCAGAGCCACATTGACAATACACCAGCCCGGCACAGACTGCAGCCTGGCCAGGCACCGCCTGCTGCTCTTCCTCCCTGTGCAAACCAGCACAGCCATCCTACCCCATCCCACCCCAGCTGCAGAGCAGTAGATTTTTTTCCTTACACAGCCAGGAGTCAGCCCCAAGGGGAGGGGATGCCATCCTTCGGCTCAGCTAAAGAACTGTGGCGCTGTATGAGGCATCTTACTGATATACTCAGACTGCCCACACACTTTGGTCTGATCAGAGACGCAGGAACAGCTAGGAGGGTCTCATTCCTCCCTAAACATGGGAACCCTATGGTGTTCTTCCTCCTCTCCAGGCAAGGAGGGGTCCGGAGCCTGCCTTGCCTCGCAGCTCTCATGCACAGCTCCCGGCTCGGTCAGAAGGATCAGGCCTGAGGGATGGGCTCAGTGTGTAACACCTAGGGGTCTGCAGCAGCGTGTCGCTGCCCGGGATTTACACACATCCACCAGCTCACACACAGACCACAGGTACTGGAGCACACCCACTCTCACGCAAAGGATGGTCACCGGGTCAACCAGTAAAAGATGCAAGAAACACTCCAAACCCTCTCACTTCCAAAGCACACCTTCACCAAGGCCAACCGCCCTACAAAAGATTGGAGGAGTACTTCAGCCAGCTCACTGCTGCCTCTGAGGGCCAGAGTTTCCATGATTAGCTCACTCAGGGCTGAATTAGATGCCTCAGCAGCTGAAGAGAATTAAACAAGGGAAGGGAGCCTGTGGGAGAGCTGGAGAGGGACTCTTTGTCAGGAAGTATAGTGACGGGGCAACGGTTTTAAATTGGAAGAAGGGAGATTTAGATTAGATACCAGAAAGAAATTCTTTCCTGTGAGGGTGGTGAGACACTGGAACAGGTTGCCCAGGAAGCTGTGGATGCCCCATCCCTGGAGGTGTTCAAGGCCAGGCTGGATGAGGCTTTTAGCAGCCTGCTCTAGTGGGAGATGTCCCTGCCCACGGCAGGGAACTAGATGATCTTTAAGGTCCCTTCCAACCCAAACCATTCTATGATTCTATGAAACAAGAGGAGAAACAGGATTAGGCTTTCTCCTTCTAGCTCTAGGGTCTGGAGGCAGCCAGGTATTACAGAAACTGGGTGCTCTGGAAAAAAAACAGCATTAAACAGAAGCTGCCTACCAAATGAATGAGCCCACAGCATTGGAAGAGGTGCCACATATCTCCCCCAGCCACCTCCCCGCTGGGTTGCCCAGTTCTCACATTTCATTGCCAAGGAACTTGGGTGGACCAGCAGGTCCTCGCTATTCACTGCTGGAAGGAGATCAACAGCACCCAGCTCCGAGGGCAGGTCGCAACAGTCACAGCAACAGACTTGGTCTCAGACGGCAGGGAACCAGACCCCTCCTGCAACATCACCTTAACTCTGCCCAGCAAAGCAGATGAGAACCATGCAGGAGCAGGGAGAGCTAGACCCAGAAGCAGGCACCCAGCAGACCAAAGAAGATGATGATGGTGGGTTGTGCTGCCTACACACACTTCAGCCACCTCCCTTAAGGCAGGAGGTACTAGGCATCACAATGCTAGCTAGTATCATAAGAGTGCCTTGAATGCGACTTGACCCAGAAGACAAAGCACTGCCCACCACTCAAAAACATCCCTCTACAACTCCCTCTCCTTCCTACCACACTCACAACTCTTTATAGGCATCAGCTGCTGTGCACCCAGCTGGGCTGGCTGGTCCTGGGTAGAGGCAAGCCAGAAACCAGCCCCCAGCCACAGCACTGTCCAATATCCCTGGGGTGAAAAAATCCTCTCCCTTTACCGCTGAAATCCTCCAAACCAAGCCTGCCTTGGGTAGAGCTAATTGCACAGAGGGCACAGGGGGAGAGACAAAAGAGGTATGGCATGGCAGCCACTGGCCTCGTGTAGGTATAGGTTGGTCCTTGTCCACTAATGCTGACAAACACCTGGGCTTCTGTCTTGTATCATGCTTTCCACCACAGTGTACTTCATTATGAAATAAAAAGCATCATCCCCTGAAAGAGGGTACACACACTGCCTCCCAGCCACCCGTTCTGACCCCTAATTGGTGCAATTCCTCCTCCTCCTCTCTGTGCCTTCTGGTGCTCCAAAAGGTACCAACTCAGCACAGCCTTCCCAGCTTCCCACCTGGTCCCTCCAACCTTTCTCCCCTGTCCCACCTTTGCTGGAACAGGGGAGAGCTGGGAGGGACAGAGGGGGGACAAGCAGAGAAACCAGGCAGCAAAGACGGAATCTCAGGGGAGCTTGGGTCGTGAAGTCAGTCCAGGGCCCAGCCTGGACTGGACAAGAGGTCTGCAAGGAAAAGACAGTGGTGGTAGCACTTAGTTCAGAGTCACATCGTGAGGATGTCACTGCCTGAAAGTCACCCCAAGGTCTATAGGACATGCCCTTTACGGATTCATGGATTAGACAGAGTTGGAAGAGACCTCTAGAGATCATCTAGTCCAACTCCTCTGCTAAAGCAGGGGGATCACTAAATTCAGCAGGGAGCCCAGAGCTTAACTGAATGCAAACCAGCTCAAACCTTTATGGCTTGTGATTTATTTTTTTTAATTCCCAATCCAGAACTGCTGTTGCTGAACTTCAGTAGAAACTGAAGCAGCCGCTACAGAAACCAAAATAAGACAGGGCAGGAAAATACACTATCTTGATTTCTGGATGAGAAACAACTTCAGTCTAGCACAAGCAATGGAGTTTAAGGATATTTTTATTTTCCAAGTCCTCATCAGTGGCTAAACCTGCTATTTTTTTAAGTCCCCTCCATAGAGAACTATAGAGTCAGCTGCTCTGAATTAATAAATGCTTTTAAATGTTTGGCCTATGCACTTTGTCCACCATGGACAAAACTTGTCCATAGAGGGAGGAGGCCCACCGCTGACTCAGAAAGATCATGAGATGTGATGCATGGTGGGAAAGAGACTATGACATGCTGCCTTGCACCAATCATTCCCAGAGCCTGATTTATTTGTTATTCCCAGAGCAAAGGAAAAAGCCTCAGAACTTAATCTGAGGCTGTGAGGGTTTTCATGGGGAAACCAATGACCGGATTTTCGGAAAAAAGTTGTTGCAAGACCCAGCAACTGGACATGATTTTTCAAGAGCAAAAGTCAGAGGAGATAGGAGGAGCCAGGTTTCAGTATGAAGGGTAGGTAGCTAGACCCTGTTATGCTCTCCTGACTGAAAAGTGGATGATGTGCCTGGATTTTGAAGGCACCATCATGACAAATGTCTGCAAAGAAAAATGCCCACATTGAAAAAGACTTAAACTTTGGTATTTCTTGATGACACCTCAGGCCCTTAACGATTGCAGGTAGAGTTCAGTTGCTCAATGACTTCTGTAGGGATAGGACAAAAGGCAATGGTTTTAAATTAGAGCAGGGCAGGTTTAGATTAGACATTAGGAAGACGTTCTTTACAATGGAGGTACTGAGACACTGGAACAGGTTGCCCAGAGAGGTGGTGGAGGCCCCATCCCTGGAGACATTCAAGGTCAGGCTTGATGAGGCTCTGAGCAGTCTGATCTAATTAAAGATGTCCCTGCTTACTGCAGGAGAGTTGGACTAGATAAACTTTAAAGGTCCCTTCCAACCCAACACATTCTATGTTTCTTTCCTCTGTGTAGGACAGCCATCTGCTAGTGGCATTTTCGGACGAACAAGCAGTCTCTTATTTACAGATGCCACGCTCCATGGTCTCGCTGACCTACCAGACATGGGGTGGGGGAGCATGTGGTGGGGTGTGTCATCTGGAGAAAGAGGACAAGACCTGCTCAAAGCACAACCTGGAGACCTTGTGGCCCACATCCCATCTTTCCAGGGTCTCAAGGTAGACTAAGCATAGGGATGTCCAGGAGCCACAAACGGCCACTTTGAGACTTCCTGCCCCAGCATTGGTTATCATATCCCTTTACTTCCAATTTCAATAAGTGCCAGTTCATATTGCAGGCAATGGTCTGGATTTGCTTGCGACAGTGGACTGAGATCATCAGCATCAAGAGAGTGGAGGTGGATTGCTCTGGGGGCTTAGCAAGCTCTGCTTGCAGTGACTGCAGTGGGCAGAGTGCACTAGATGCTAGATCCCACTCTTGCTGTCCAGTTTATTTTTTTGCCGTTACCCATGTGTTGAGCTGTTCTGCCAACACGGAGCATCAGGAACTCTGAAGTCCCTCATCAAATAAAGCCACCAAGAGGCATCACACTGTCTGCGTTAAACCCCTATCAGAGAGGGTTGAGCACGGCCCAAAACATTTTTGGATGTCTTGGCGAAATTAAACACTAACCTTGCTGCTCCCATGTAAATGCTTGAGATCATAGCTGCAACAACTGTGAGCTGAGGACAGCCGGTGAGCTCCTGAAAGAGACAGCACTGTTGGTGTGGAAGGATCCTGTCCTCCCCAGCTGGCTCAGCCTGCTGTGCTGTGGCAGCTCACCCCAGAGCCACAGCGCGGTCTGATTTACCACTGAGTGCTGCAGGGCCACAAAACAACATTCAGAGACGAGGACCCCCATGTTTTTCTCTCTGTATTTCTCTTTCTACCTGTGATCTGTGTGTGAGCTGCTGGATGTGGGTAAATCATGGGCAGCAACACCCTGCTGCAGACCCCCTGGTATTATGCACTGAGACCATCCATTAATACTAGATGGACTGTCTTCAGAAGGTGGCATCAGCTTCTTCAGCCCTCCTCTTGCTAGGCCTGCTAATGCCAACCACCCACCTTGATTTAAACCACCACACCTGAGAGCAGGGAAGTCAAGAGAAACCCAGGGTTTTTCAGTCCATCTAGCTGGGTACCAGCTCTTAGAAGATGCCCACAGCTCTTGGAAGTGAAAGCTTGTAGCATCCCAGGCTGGAGAGAGCCTCTTGCTTTGTCTAACCAGTAGCGTGGTGTGAGTACCACCCCAGGACAGCCTGCATGCAGCCTCTCAAACCCCGGCAAAAGTTTTACAATGAACAGGTTGAATAGTTTCTGTCTTTAAAGACTTCCCTCCTAATGGAAAATTAACTTCTCCATTTAAAGTAATCTCTTAGTCACTGCTTTTCACCTCTTTTGAGATTCTTCCTGGTTTTGAGGGGTTTCTTTTGTTGTTTTTGTGACACTGAGAAAATAAAGAGTATTAGACTTTCCATAATTCTGAATTTTTTTTTCCCTTCTGTTTTTTTTTTTATTCTCTTTTCCTCCTTTTCACAGTGAAATACTGGAGAATAAATCATGTCCCCGTGTGGGAGTTTTAACAAAATGTTTCATTTTTATCCTTCTTTCTTTCCTGTTGTCACTACTCCTTTCCCTCGAACTTCCCCGAGCGGCAGTGTTGCAATCTGTCACACGGACAGACGAAGCACGGCTGCATCACACTGCACTGTCTGCTGAGAGGGTCAGAAGGGGCAGATCACTTAACACTACACCTGTTTTATGAATAATAATACAGACAGCTTTGCTTGGTTCCTGGGAGGATGTTTTCCCACCAGGATAAACTCCACGTATTGAACAAATTCATGTCTTTAACTTGTTTGACTCTGGTTAGCTCAGTTGCAATGGGAAGCTCCAGCAGCGCCATCTGAGCAGGGAAAAGACCAGGTTTTATTAGAGGGGTTTATGCTTTTTCTCTCTGCAAGTTTCACTTATGGAGGTACAAAATTATAAATTTGGGATTGAAAAGCCTGTTTCCAATGCAAAAATACAGAGAAAAAGAAAAAAGCAAGCCTGAGAACAGGATCCATGAAGCTCCAGAAAAATTAAAGTTATGCATAAGCATGCCAGGTTTGGGTCATCTCAAAATACCCCACCTGGACTAAAAGGGAGTGCTTTTGTTCTTTCTACAGTGGATGGACTAGCTTCGGGAAAAAAAAAAAAAAGAAAAAAAGGTGACTTTTTAATCTTTTTAATGTACTTTTTCAATTACTTCAAAAATTCCAAGAATTTCTTTTTAAGATGGCAGAATGAAACATTCTCATTCAAAGCAACAAGTTTCTCCAGGTCGTTCTTCAGCAGGAGCAAGAACCAACAATACCTGTTCTCTCTTGATCAGAGGACTGTGCATCAGCACGTGCAGTGATACCCTGAGTGATGTTACTGCCCTGATTTGGATTACCCAAGCAAGGGCAATGGAAGGTCCCTCAGCCCCATCCCAAGCCAGACCTATGACTGTGGCAAAAGAGGACACTGTTCTGCCAGCTCCAGTCAGCGCCTCTCTCATATATTTTATTTGTTGGCTTTTATTGAGAGTGAAAAAATAATTTAAAGCAATTATCTGTACAGGGGGGCAAGGGACTAGTTTACTGGTTGGAGGATCTGTGAGGCCCACAGCCAGACCAGGGAGGGCTAGAGGGGGTGATTTACAACTGTACAAAACCACAACAATCCCACCGAGGAGGAGCAGAGGGTGGAGGACATCTCTTGAGCTCTTGTAGGCCCAGAGCAGAGAGGCAGGAGGCTGTGCAGGGGCATGAGGGACCAGAGTCTGGCCCTAGTGGAATCAGACCCTCAAGTGATCTGCAGGGGTGTCTCCAGCATCTCCATGAGGAAAGTGTCAATGGGGGTGTCCCCAATCAGCTTGAAGAAGAAAAGGTGCTCCAGGCATTTCAGCCCAATGGACCGCAGTGCTGGCAAGCGCAGAAGGAGTTTGGCAAACCTAAGAGGAGGAAAGCAGAGTCAGAGGCATGCAGAAGACACTGACCACCCTTTTTCAAGTCTGCATCAGAGCCTCAGGAGAGCAGAGCCCAGATCCTCCCTCAAAAATGCCTTGCAAAGTCCTCCAGCTTAGATTCTCTTGTGCTTTCAAAGCAGAGAAATAAACATTTCTCTCCTCATGTATGGAAGGAATATGTATCCTTTCAAAACAGAATTTAGCATTTTTAAAACTTCCATGAAAAAAAAAGAAAAAATAATATATGTCCAGATTCTCTCCCCAGCCAAGACTTGAACTAGTGACTTGCATCTCCATGGTGCTATTGAAGTCCTTCTTGAAACAGCTTTCAAAGAAATCCCCATTCCCCGGAGAGGGTACACAACCCCTCAGCAGCGCCTCTACCAGACACTGCCTCCAGTTTGGAGGCACAGCTGCGAGGGGGTGCAGCAAGCAGGCTGCCTCCCCATGCCCCACTTGCAATGCTCCACACTTACATCCAGAGCCAAAAATAGCAGAAGATGCTGCAGGCGCATCACTTGGCTGGCAGTGATGAGGATGGATCCAGCTGCCAGCGTTTCAAGAGCTTGGCCAGCAGAGGGTAGGATTGGATTGAAAAGCAAGAAAATTGAATCTCACCAAGCACCTTGAACATGCTGGCCCAGGATTAGAACACCGATAGGACAGGATAGCCTGTGGGAGCTGGGCTGCTTTGGGCAATTTTGGCTGGCGTCTTGCCTTTGCTTTGCTTGGGGCTTCAGCCCAGCTAGAGCTAACACCCCTACTTCAGTCTGCTTTTTTCAAGGTGGGAATTGTGCTGCTGTAAGTGCTCTGCTGCCACACTTGGAGACACTCACCGCCCTGGCTGCTCAGGGTACTTCTGCTTCGTGTAGGCTTCCAGCGTGGCATAGACCTTCTCCCTCAGCGATTCCACTTCTGATGGGCTGGACAAACCCTTGGCATCTGGACGAGGGAGAGAATACAGGTAGGGAAGAAGAGGAGATTTCTCCACCACCAGCAGAGTGACTGTGTGCTTGGATGGGAGCAGACTTGGGCTCTCTTTAATCATGTATGCAGGAACAAAACAGTCTGCAGTTCTGATGCTCACTGCCACAGCCCTCCTGCCTGTGACCTGCCATGGTCCAGAGGGTATGTATGTCACCTGGGACTGCCCCAGGCCTCAGACTTACCTGGGTTGAACAGGACAATGGCTCGCAGGCACCCCAGCTCTGACTTATCCATCTGCATGTCTTTCATTTTGGACACCAGCTCTGTCAAAACCCTGAATGTGGGGGACATGGGTCAGCAGACAATCAGAGTCAGGCATGGACAGCAAGGCTCAGGGCTGAAAAGCATCTGGGACACACACTGGGAATATTCTCAATTCCTCTCTCCAGGAAGAGGCAGCTTTAAGGGACAGCCACACCACACACTGCTCTTTTACATGTGCATCAGCAGCATTCATGGGCCTGAGTGTCAAGTTCGCTCTCATTCTCGCTTTGCACAGCGGATGCCCTCTGTGCTCTGTTTGGACTATAGAGAACAATTTGCACACACTTGAGGAAAACCACGTGGGTTTTTCTCCACGTTTAATGGTGCAAAACATGGGCACCACACTTACATGTGCCAGTTGTGTAAGAGTGGTAATGCAGTGTCCTGCCAGGCAGGGAGCAGCAGGGCATGGACAGTATGTATTGCAGTCGTATGAGCAAGTCGGGGTTTAAGGCTTTGCCAGCTAAAGCTCTTGCTGATCAGTATTAGCTCTACATCCAGTTATGGCAAACTCTTAGAGAAAAGGCTGAGCAGCATACACGCGACCAAGGATCTGCTTCTGCAGCTGCAAATCCATTTCCAAGGTGCTTTCATCCCATTCTTGATTTTTAAGCCAGTCAAGTGTCCCCTCCTCATTCTAAGCTAAACACAAATCACCATGGGTTTTCTCTAGTCCTAAGAATGTGTTTCCCATTCAGAGGGGCAAGACAGAGCCAGCCTGGCGGCTGCTGCTAGAAGATGACAGAAACAGGCCACATACCTGTCAAAGATGGAGCCCACACCGGCACTGTGAGCACTGCTGCGGTGCACGTGCAAGCCTGTGGCCAGAAGGATACCATCTTGCACTGACACAGAGCGATGGGAGAAAGAGGCAATGAGCAGCTCATTCCAGCCTGCAAGAGGAGGTGTGAGGGACACAAGGTAGTTCAGCAAAAAATCAGTTCCACATGGAGCAGAAGAGCTGTTTTGTCCCTGCTGGCTTCAGGCTCAGCTCATGGGAAAGATGGAACCCCAGGTACCAACTGCACCCTTGCCAGCAGGAAGGAATATGAAAAAAAAAAGAAGACTCAAAGTGCAAAAAAAAAAAAAAGTAGAAAAAGAAAAAAGGGACCCCTTTAGAGCATTTTGCATGTTACACACTAATGTTGTGACCCACACATAGTAAGTTCTGTAATTACAGGAAATACATTAACGAGACATTTATTCACTCTCCCCCAGTCCTTCTACATATCTGTATGAAGAGGGGAATGAACAACAGATTCCACTGCTCCATCTACAGCCTCTGCCAACCAGTCATTGTGGCTCAGGATGCTCACTCCATGACAGCAGGGAGGGATCAGCTTAGGAACTCCCATTCCCCATCCAGCTGGCATGGCACACAGCCCAGAGAAGGGACACAGGTACGAGGAATAGCCCCAGAGGCCACAGTTGGGAGATGTTACCTGCCCGGAGGAGAATGACTTGGTCCTCCAGAGTCAGGTCAGAGAAGTGGGGGATTCGCTTGGCCCATTCGACAAGTGTGAAGAGCTGCTTGTCAGCTGCGTGGCATATATTGGTGACAGGGTCGTTTGTCTAATTAGGAGCGATATCAAAAGGAAAAGAGCAGAGGAAAAGAGGAAAATTTGTTAATCTGAAACCTTTGATAATCAGTCTGTACTGCACACAGTATCAAGATTGTTAACAATACTCAGAGCCACAAGTAAAATGATCAAATTGCCAATAATCACAGCTATGCATTGTTGAGAAGAAAAGATACTATTTACTACTATCCCCTTTACAACAAACCAAATCAGCTGGTTGCTATACTTCTCTGTTTGCTTGCTGCTCTTTGCAAAGCAAGCACTGCATGGCAGGTTGCAGTCCTGCTTCTCAGGGCGCATCTAAAAGCCATCAAGCAGCCTCTTGACATGAACAGCAGTTTTATCCCAAACAGTAAAACCACAACAGTAAACCTGCTGTGTCCAGATCCATTGCAGTCTTGATCATTGGGAAATATGGTGTAGGGGAGAACTTTGTAGAGTAGGGTTGATGGTTGGACTCAATGATCCAAAGGGTCTTTTCCAACCGAAATGATTCTATGATTGGGGCAGACAAGCACTGCCCAGGGCTGTGCAACTGTGGAAGTCAGTAGAGGGTTCAGACTCTGGCACCCACCTATTGCCCTATCTACTCACTGAAACTAAAGGGAACTGGAAAAAAATGCTAGGAAAATCATTTATAGGCTGTTTTCTGGTCGTCATTCAGAGTAGCTTCAAAAGAAGAATTGCTAGGTGGTGCAAAGCAAAAACCCTTTGCAAAATGCTACCCATTCACACGGGGTTTGTCCTTTCAAATCACACCTTGAAGGCTCTCATCTCAAACTGCAAGTGATTTTAGTGTCCCTTACCGAGCTTTCTGTGTTCACGTCGCTGTAAGCCTCTGTCTTGGGTTCAACTGCCAGCTCAGCTTCCAGGATCCTCTCCACGGGCATGTCCTCGCTGCCACTGCTTGTGGACTCGGCCTCATTCTCGCTCCGCTCCCTGCTCCTCTGCCTCTCCTCCTGCACAGCTGCAGGACAGAAACATGGCTCTTTACATCCACAGCAATCCTTACCTTTTCACAGTGGGTCTCATTTCCTCTGGGAGGAGGGGTAAGAAGGAGGGGGAGAACAGGGAAAAAAAAAAAAAAAAAAGATATTTCATGTGTACATCCATTAAAATGGCTACTCCCACCAATCCCTCATAACTTTGGGGTTGTTATAGAACAGCAGGCTCCAAATTTGACCTAAGGTTGTGATTTCCAAGATACAAAGCTCCAGAATACAGGAAAGAGGAGCTGATACCTCCAGGTGGCAGCCTGGACTCAGCTGTCACTAGATGCTGGAGGAGGCAGGAGGGACCCAGCACTCAGACACCGAGGTTTGCTGTGCTTGCAGCATGCTTCTAACAGTTCCGTAGCATCCAGAGCACCCAGCAGCAGGGTTAGACTCTCCCTCACCCCCAGCTGGATCCACACATGCTGCCTGCCTCACTCGTGAGCAACCACTTACCCAACCTGGTCCAGCCCTGATATCACCTCTCTCTCCACCACCTCTTTTCCCATCTCTCTCCACTAGGAAACAGTTCCTAGCACCTCTGAATGCCCCAATGTCTTCACTCTCTTCTCCAAACTCTGTACATTTTCCAAATTATCTACTGACTGTAGGAACAGAATCACTGAAATTCTCCCCAGATTTCAACTGTTTTCTGCCAGGGCCACTGGGTGTGTGGAAGACAGGTTGATGTAGGATGTGTACACGGTACGTCAAGTCTTACGCTCAAGAGAAGTCCTGGGTGCACATTTTTATTGGAGAAATCCCAAAGGGAAATAAGAAAATTCTGCTACAAACGAAAAAACAAGCCACCACACAAAAACTTGTGACCAGCAGGCATCGTATCAGTTTAGCTCATTGCTGGGGAGAAATGTCCCAAAACTACAGCCCTGCCAGCATCACTCTCCTGTCTGAGCATACAGCAGCAAGCAAGGGAACAGAGTGCCTCGTAGCCCCAAAGGGACAGATACACAGCTGGCTTGGTCTAAAAGAATGGGCTGTACTGAGCTGTAGGCATCTATACACCTGACAGCAAAGGTTCAGTAGGGGAGAAGGTGGCTGCAAAGCTGGCCCCTGCCATGCAGACGTTGGTGCTTCTAATGGCGCCCCAACTCGTTAGCTAAGCACCAGGCAGTCATCATCCAGAGGAGTGGGAAAACCACCAAGGCCAAGGAATAAAGAGGCCTTTAAGAGGAGGGGGGACCTGCATAAGCACTAGAGGACACCAAGGAAGGGACCAGCTCAGAAAGCTCACAACTCACAACAAGCCTGTGGGAAAACTTGATCGCCATTTTCTCAATTACATAAGAGTTGCTGGAAGAAGCGGGTGACAAGCTTGTAAGTCAGATATTTGCATCGGGACATTTCTTTCCCATTTGTCTTTACAGCTCTACTGTTTGCAGTATTGTCAGGAAATAAGCCCTTGCATCAGTCTTGCCTTACTCCAGCTTATGTCAGGGTGCTTCCAGGGGAAGGGCCAAACCATTGGAGGTTCCCCAGCACTGAGACTCAGCAACACTTTGCCATGCTCAGCACTTCCCTACATTTCTCCCAAATGGGAAGATGTGCTTCCCAGCACTGCCCAGCTTCTAGAAAACTAGCAGCACCCAAGCAGACAGCTCAGTGGGGTATCCAGTCTGGTGCTGGCGAGGGAGGGCAACACAGGACACACGTGTGCCAACCAGCTGGGGAAGCATTTGTCATGTTTAGGATAACAGATAGGAAGAAGCCAGGGAAGTGCTTCTAGAGTCATCAAAATCTTAGTGGGAGAGTTAGCATGCCAAGGAAATACCAGTCCCATCCCATAGCTTCCAAACTCATACAGGACTCTTTGTTCAAGCTTCAATCTGTCCCCAGTTTCCAAAGCTGCCAGAAAGCCCTTGTGATTATTGCAGGCAAACCCCTGCAGGGTCCACCAGGGTCCTGGGGTTTAAATTTTCACAATCTGCAAAAGGAAGTTGCATTGACACCCTGGTCCTCTGAACCACTTTGCACCCAGCTGGAAGGGAGAGCTGTGCCTGGGATTGGGTTTTTGATTCAAGCTTGACATTTCATGGTCCCCTGCTGTCCTAAGTGGTTGAGGAAACACAGCATTAACGATGCTACAGGGAACAGTATGCCTAGCATTACAGCTTCCTCCCCAGGCTCTGCTGTGCACCATCTGACCTCCTGCACAGGAAGCACCTTGCATTCTCCAAAGGGGGACAGTGTGGCTACCAAAAGGGACAGCTATGCTGCCTGTTGGCATTCAACACTGGAGGCAGCACAGTTATTTTATCTTGAGAAAAAAGCCATTTAAAAGCCATGCTACTTGTCAATACCTGGCATTGCATCCATCATTATAATCTGGGTGACAATACAGCTCAGTTGTCCTTGCTCTACCAAGGGAGCAGCTTGCTGCAGGGGACAGAGGTAGACGGATAAACACCCATGCTACTAGGCTTACCTTTCCCTGCAGCAGAGATTCACTTAGTGGTAGCTTTTACAAAGATCTTTGCACTCTCTGTAGTTCTGTGGGAGAGAGGCAGGGCTGCAGGCCCCACCACAGACACGTGACACCCTCAACAGTTCTTTGGAGATTTCCTTCAAGTCAGTGCAAAATTCCTCCCTTAGGTCCAATTGCCTCAGGTTAGATCCTTGCTCCAGATCATCACCTTGGTGGTTTGTACCAGAAACTCAGTCTTTTGGGGATTGCTCCACTCCCATATATGGAATATGGGAGAGGCTGCATGAACTTCTTCCATACGGCTCTCTCCCACAGCACAAAACCACCACAGGACGCGAACTGTACCACAGCTCATCCCCAAAGGTGAGGTTAAGAGTGGAAATGACAGGGAACTATAAAATGAAAAGATAGAAAGAAATCATCCACCCTTATCTTTCAGTGCAAAAATTAGGTGACAAATGAAGCCAGGAAGTTGAAAACAAAATAGGAGGTGGCTATTCACACAGGAGACAAGCAGGCTCCAGGACTCCTCACTGTTGCATGCTGTCCACAGCAAAGGTTTACAGAGGTCAAAGGGGTCCAGGCCATTAAGAGCCACTAACTAAAGGCAAGCTTGGGGCAAACTGGTTAATAGGTTCAATAGTCATCAGTATGTGTGTTTAGGTGAGATGGGAAGAAAATTACAGTGCAATAGCTTCCCTATCAGCCTCATTTCCTTTAAGAAACAAGGTCAAAAACACCCTGAAGCTGTCAGTGTGGGTTTTTGGAATGCTCCAGCCTTGGAGGGCCACCAAGAGCCAGATTTGCCCTAAGGAATGTAAGGAAAATTTCTAAAAGCCCATTCCTTCCACCAGCCTGCCACATACCTTCCCTCTTCATCCCCATTGCGAGACACTTCTGATAGCGGCAGTACTGACAGCGGTTGCGTTGGCGCTTGTCTATGAGGCAATCCTTGTTGTCACGGCAGGTGTAGATCAGGTCCTTCCGGATTGTCCTCTTAAAGAAGCCTTTGCAGCCCTCACAGCTGTATACCCCATAGTGCTTCCCTGGGGAGGCAAGGAAAGGCTAGCAGTGGGCAGGCAAGCATCTGCCCTTCTCTCCAGCATGGAAGAACTCAAACCAACCCCAAAGGCATAAAAATGGCTGCAGGGTATCATCTTAGCAGGCCTGACTTGGCTTCAGTGGTTCTTAGCAGGAATAGTGAACAGCAGCAGTCAAACTATAGGTCTATAAAATAAGAACTATAACAACTATAAAATGAGATTATACACATAAGAGAGACGTGCATGGCTTTTAGGTTCGCTGTCTTTTGGTCACAGCACAACTAATTTGCAAAACAGACAGCCTGCCTTTGGGTAAGCCAGACCCATCTGTGAATCCTACAATGCCAATATGGTCCCAGTAAGCCTCCACAGTGTTCACTCCTGTGAAGCCTCACTTCAGAGCATCCAGGGAATTTTCATGCACAGAGCCTTCCCTAAGAAAGAAAACCTCCTACCTGAGGATCTGTCCCCACAGATGGCACAGATGTGTTTGGCTAAGGATCCTGGGCTTGTGGACGGATAATTCATGTTCCCGATCCCTGGGAGACCTGGCAAAGGCTTGACATCCTCTGAGTTGCTGACATTGTTCAGGATGTTGAGCTGCAGAAGCAGAAGCCACAAGACAAGTTAAAGGTCCAGACTCATATCTCAATGAAACCAACCCCAAATTGAGCTGACCCCTCCCTGTCTGCCCTTGCTGGGCTCGTCCCACAAGCTTATCTCCAGCAAATCCATGGGGCTGCCATGGGCAGCCAGACACCCTCTGATGAATCCACCTGGAGGGATTTAAGCAGATGCCTGGTAGCAGATATTACCTCTCACCTTGCCTTGATGCTGCAACCAAAGCCAGGACTAAGCAGAGCTGGAAAAGGCCAGGCAGCAGTCCTCAGCTGCTCAGTTACAGCCTCCAAGCAACAGTGTTGGTGGGTTCCTGCCTGCTTCATTAGAGGATGATGATCACTGGCTGCTCACAGCCTTGAGCACTAACAGCTTAGTAAGGAAGCAGCCAGGCAATTTGCTGCAATTAAACCTGCACTGCTGCATGGCTGGGAAAGCTGTAATAATGCGTTTGTTTTTTAAAAGTGACAAGTGGCTTAGCTTCCCTGCCTCATGATATGCAAATCTGCATAAATGTATGAAAACATGGCCATCTCGGTTGCTCCCTGCAGCTCAGGTTCCCAAACACTACCACAGGCTGGAGAACAGAGCCGATTAGATTTTTTTTTTTTTTTTTTAAAAAAAGGATCAGGCTGAGCATCTAAAGTCAGCTGCAGTGAGATGCAGGTGAATGGCCCAGAGCCCCCAGCTGAGATCCCCAGGAGCTGCTCATGGCTCCTGCAAGTTAAAGGTTACAAACCAACATTGATTACAGACCAAAGCCTGATGTTGCCCAGGGCTTCATTTTATTGCCGTTTGCTTTTGAGCTGTTGTTGGCAGGGCAGTGAGGATTAAGGGCCATTGAGCACATCTTGTCAAAAACTGTGGGCAGAGCAACATCTCTCCAAAATCACCATCAAATCATCTTTCCCACTGCCATCCTTTCAGGGCTAGGGATAGTTTCTTCATCATTGATCTTGTTTTTAACAGCTGCCGTAATTTATCAGCTAAATTTTGTCTCCCCAGCAAGAAGGCAGAAGTAGGGACAGAAAACCAGGCTTTGGATGAGAATCCAGCTACAGCCTTCATTACAGTCTCCATAATATCTAAGTGCTAGACTTTGTGAACGTTGTTGCAAGTTCTCTGTTTGCTCCAAGAAACTGCCCATTTCCCATGAAAAAATATAATAATTTCCACAGGGGATTTCCACAAAGAATAAGGTTTATCCCATTGGGATTTTTGCACCCGTCATTAGAAATACAAAAACCATGAAGCCTGTTTTCATCTTCTCTCAACCTTGTCCTTTCATTCTGAAAGTATTAACAGACTGATGATATTGATAATACACATTATCCAGCAAAAATTTCCATGTTAGGAGCTATCTTATTTTTTCTGCAGTAAAAATAAAAGTCATAGGAAAAAATTACCCAGAGGCTCATTCTCCCCAGCAGAGAGCCAGTCCAGGCACTGGACAGCTACAAATCGAAAATTTGTCCAAATTTTTCCTCAGAAGTGTACAGCCAGATTTTTTTACTCTGGAAGCTTTTTGACAAGATGCTGAGCCAGAAGGAACTTTTTATGGTTTGAAATGTTACTCAGAGCTCAGGTACCACATTTTCTTTCTCTCTGGCTGCATTTTGAGACAATAACAGGGAGAGAGGGTGCATGTGGGGGAAGAAACGGGGCAGTTTTAGCCATCAGTGTCTTCAGAGCTTGACTCCTGCAAGTTAAGTGCAATCATGTATGATATCTGGGGCAACTGCTTGAACCCAAATCCATTAGCGGTCTCCCTGCCAAATCCCCAAGGCCCAGCTGTCTCCTTGCATTAGAGGCAACACAAATGAAACAGGTTTCTTGGAGCTGGGAACTTGGCATGGTGCCCAGATTGGGGAAACCACTTCCCAGAGCGTCCCCAGCCTGTAAGGCAACGCTGCTACCAGGTCCACCACCACAAGGTATTTGCCTTGGATGCCACAGGCAGAAATATTGCCAGGTCAATGGGGTGGTATGAGGGGAGGAAGGATGCCCAGCATGTCCCCTGCAGACAGCCCAGACCCCTACAGGAGTTGAGGCTGCTGGCAAAAGACAAGCCAAACCTGCCAAATCACCCTTATATTCCCTCAGAGCTCTTCAGGAGCCTTCCTACACCATCCTCTCCCAGCCTTGGTGGCAGCTGTTAGGAAGAGCTTCAGACAGACCATGGAGACTGAGCAGCAAGGTCTTGGGCTCAGGGACCATCTTGCTGCTTCTTCAGCAGAAGCCATGAGGCTCCTGAGCACTCCCTGTCTTCAGGTCCCACTAATAAAACGCATAAGTCTTGTTAATCAAAGACAGAATTTATACTTAGATCTGAAGTCTCAGAGCATTTCGCCACACAATCAAAATCCCACATTGCCACCTTGGTCCCAGCCACGCCAAAGGTGGTACCAGGCTCTTGGGGCAGCACGTTCCTGTCCCTGCCCCACAGAGCCACCCTACTAGGCTCCCAGCTCATCCATGGCTCTGGGGAGGCACCGACCTCAACCCCTGGGTCCCTTCCCCATCTGGAGGAGAAACCTCAGCACTTGAATGAGCTCAGGCAGTAAGGACAGGAGCACTTCATTTTTCTTCAGGCAAAGTTTATATGCAATGCAGTACGTGGCTGGCATTTAGCAGTAACATTGTCTCTCTCTAGAAATTGTCTCCTTTCCAAATAATGAAACAAAGTGGGTATCCTTTTATAGGAGAAAGGGGAAAGCTTCACATGCTGTAGCCCTTGGCTAATCCAATTATTTCCACATACAGTAATTATATACACTGCAATAATATACATGTATCCCTGGAAGGGAACTGGATTGCATCTGTGGTGAGAACAGACCTGGGAATTAGCTCTCTCTCCTTACTGCAAAGGATTTTGAAATACATACAGGTGTCTTCTCTATGTCTGTGATGTGGGGATTTATGCAGGAAGATTCCCATGCTGGAAATTGTTCTTTACAGCTGATCTCCTTAAGTGGCCCAAACACACCAGATTCTACCAACCAACCTACCCTCTCAAGTTTCTGAGCACAACCAAAGCAAGTGTGCACTTTAACCTACCTGTGGACTGGCATGTGTCACAAAATTCATGCCCGGGGCTGAGGACAGAGCGACGGGGTGCGAGCCGATGGAGGATGCAATGACTCTGTATGGCGAGCCCAGCGTGTTCACTGGAGACCCAATTGCATTCATGGGGGATGGCAATGCCCGGGAGGTGTTTGCAGGGGCCTCGAGGTAGTTGTGGTGCCCGTCCACTGAATTTCCTGTGGAAAGGCTTGACGATGGGCTCACAGATGTGGAGCTGGCATGAACAGGGGAATCTATAGGGAGAAGCATAATGATTAAATACAGTACGAGTGAGGTTTGCCATATAATAATCAACTGCCCAGCCTTGGTTGTGTCAGTTTAGACATTGGCCAAGACTCAAAGACAACCAGCATGCATGCCTTATGCTATAAAGGTTATGGTACAGGAAACAGAGTTACATACAGCAACAAAACATATTATGAAGCTAATACTTAATAATCAAATCTTCCTTCACTGCTTCAGTGTTTCAGCTGACTTGGAAGAAGGTACTGCTGCCTGCGGCTGGCTTTCTCTGAAGTGTTCCCTAAAGTCCCATTTCTTTTGTCCAAGCTGGCTCTAAGAGACACCATACATCTGAAACCATGAAATCCACACTGACCAGGCTGGAAACCCTAAATGCTCCCCATGTCTTATAAGCACTTTTGCTGCCTGCAATGGCTCAGGCATCATGCTCAGCAGGCTCCTCTTTCCTTCCCATGGCTCAGCTCTTCCCCTTCCCACCCACTTACCTCCCCACCATGCTATTTCACGCATTCCTCCAGCTCTCAAAATTTGACACGAGCATCTTCAGGAGGAGCTGGAGGAACACAGGAGAGAAACTGCCCATGGTACGCTAGCAATGCAGATGACAGGTCAAGGCACCCACAAACTACTTTTTCTCACTTAGTATGAGGTAGAGCAGAGGCTGCAGCCACACAGACATACCTGGGCAGACAGTCTCAGCCACAGGAAAGAGGGTTTCCTCCTTCCACGCTAAAGAGCTCCAGTGCACATTGCCAAACTGAGCCTCACAGTAGCCCCATGAGATCCTTCTGCCCTTGAACCCCACTGGGGAAGACGTGGCATAGAAAAGCAATATAACCTTGATCATTACCACTTCAGGGCAGCCTCTGAGGCTGAACACCTCACCCAAGGCCTAAATGCTGTCTTCTGTAAATCTAATCTCAAATATTCAGAGCATATCTGGGCATGAAATGCCCACTAGTCTTGACAGGTTATGTATCTAGCTGTATTTTAAGGATTTATATGACCTTTTCTCCCTCCCCTAGAATTTAAAACCCCAGTTAGCATTAGCTGTCGTTAACATTTCAATGAACCATTGTTTCCTCTGTTGGCTTTTCAACACAGGAGACCATTCCCTGGAATAGCAAGGCAAAGATGTTGTCTGGGAAGGTCACGGCAGTTGGTTTTCCAGGCTGGCACAGAGGATGCTCATTCCCATTGCATTTGCAAGTAAGGCAGTGCTTTGGTGTTTTGTTTGGGTTTTTTTCCTCCTTTTAACATTATTGCAAAGTTATTTACGTGACAGTGTTTGTTATTTTACCTGAAGTAACAATCAAATCTGATTCAAAGGGAAGATGCACAATAAAGACGGGAAAAGGTCAGCTTGCTGAATAACATTAAAGACATTTGTCAGAGTCAAGGAGGACTCGATCTGCTGTTATCAACCCACTTCAGACTTAATTCTGCAGAGGGAGGGGGAGAAAAGGTCTTTGTCAATTCTTGCTTTGGCTTTTTGGATCAATTCTCCCAGTGGGAAAGCAATGTGCAGCAAGAGGAAGCCGACTCAATGACAGTAGTAGAAGCCTTGGAGGCAGTGAGGCGGTCTGGAGGCAGAGCTAGGGCTCCTGCCTGCTGCTGGAGAGTCACCCCACATTCCCCTGCCACCATCACAGAGACACACAGCCTGTTTTCTGTTATTAGACCGCAAAATCCCTACCTTGTAATAGTTTCCAAGTTCAAAAACCTGTCACCGCAGAGACAGCTGCCAGGAGAGCCTCTAGGACTAGGCAGAAGATGTGCTGTTTGCCTGGCCACCACCTTTCCTGAGCACTCAGCTCACAGCGGTGCCTCAGTTGTTTCCTGGGACTTAAAGGAGCATCCTGACATGTGCCATTATCGGCCTCAGGAAAAAATGTATGCATTTTTTCCATCAGCTGCAAGTAGTCTGGTACCATAGTGTGCAGTCCTCCCCAGCATCTGTAGCACAAACTTAAAGAAATTGGTTTTATGCCTCTTTAAGCAATTAGATAAACAACATTGCCTTTGAGGATTTTTCGCTTGGAAAAATCAGCCACTTGAAGAGGAGATGGGGCAGAAATCTATCACATAGGACAGCTAAGGAGAAGAATGACTCTTCATCCTTTTCCATTAACACAGAAAAGGGCGTATTTTGAAAGTATCACGAAGAAGATTTAGACCAACAAGAAAACACTCCCAGGAGAGTTATTAAATGTTTGCATTTACATCAGACCTTAGGGAAACACTGTTACCACTGTTTCTCCACTAGAAGGTCTCCAAGTTTCATAAGGACCCAGAGCAAGGCTTTTACCCAAGGAAACTGCTTGCTATGGCAAGCCCCATGGTGTGC
>JAOTQQ010000004.1:3293817-3333649 GCA_026546715.1 Gallinago undulata
TCTCCAAGTTTCATAAGGACCCAGAGCAAGGCTTTTACCCAAGGAAACTGCTTGCTATGGCAAGCCCCATGGTGTGCCAAGAGGAGACTATTCAAGGCCTATGGCCAGGGGAATCCCCTAGCCCTTAGGGTGAGATTGAAGGTTGAAGCTAGGAAGTCTTGAGGGCTTGTGCCTGCCTCTCTTACCCAGCAATAAGACACCAAAATGGAAGCACAAATGCATGAAGGAGTGTTTGCTGGTAGAGGGGGACAGATAAATCAGAAAATCTACAGGTGAGCACATGGGTGTATAGCCAGGTTCTGTCAGAGCTTGATCACACAAAACAGAGTTAACAAGCTTGTTCCTAAGGTACCTGGCCACACTGTCCTTCAGGTCTTGGACAAACCCATTGCTAAAAAAAAAAAAAAAAGAAAAACAAACCACACAGAAAAAAAGCCAAAACAACTCACCCAATCAATTTTAACTTTCCTTTTACCAATGAACAGTTGAATCCACTTGTTATAAACTGTAATACAAACCCCATTTAGAAAAGCAGAAAAAGAAAAAAAAAAAACTAAAGGAAAGCAATCCTGCAAGGTGGTCCAAACTTGGACTTCCAGTCCTTTCCTGAGTTAAGTTTGCTGATTTAGTCCCAGAGGAAGCAGAAATGTACCCTCCTCCAAAAATGTTCCTCTCAGCTTCTCATTTTCAGGCTGGAGTGCTCCAAGAGGGATACAAGATGTGACTGCTACCAGGTTACCAGCTTGCGCGAGGAACAATTTGCACAGCTGGCAGAAGGTGTGCAGGAATGGCCATGCAAAACATCCTCAATACCCTGAGCTGACAACCCTCAAAGTTGTTTCAGTACAAAGAAGCCAGGCTGGCTTGGGCAGTGCAGGCAGCAGAGGTTGCAAGTTCAATTAATTTGGTTGAAAACTGTGGCATGCCTCTCCCAACAGAAAGCAACCAGAAAGACCTTAGCCTTGCAGGAATGGCACGGCTTTCCTCAAGGTATTTTCTCGCATCATTTGGGGGACAAACAAAAAACATTAGTACTGAAACAGAGCAGGACCAGCAAGGAGCTGCTCTGTGATGGGGAAGAAGCTCTGGCAGAGAGCTGGGGGGGAAACTGGGGAGATAGGACTCAGTCCTGCGTGCCAGCCGCAGCCAGCCACCTCCGCCTCTCCAGCGGCATTCAACATAGGTGACATTTACACAGACCAAAGCGGGCCCAGAGTCTGTCTGTCAGGTAATGCAAGGTGACAAGCAATGCCAGGGATTCAGCCAGCTGCGAGGGGGCCCCACAGAGTGGAGGGCAGCCCCGGATTGGGAGGTGAGGGTTCTGCGGTTGATATAGTCCCTGCCTGTGAGCACCAACTGCGGGTCCCAGACTGGTCAGGTCCCCCACCTCTGCTGGGGAAGACTGGCTGAGACCCTGCATCAAGCATCATGGCTTGCTACTGCTTTAACCACTCTATAGTCAAGACTAGCTTATTTCTGACCCACAAATGGGGCTGTCCATGTCTTTCTCCCCTCTCCCTTTCATTCCCCCCAAACATTAATGCTTGGACAGGAAGGTTCAGGGAAGCCCAATACATTTATTTCTCTCCTGCAGAAGCAGGGGAAGAGAGAACCAGAGGAAGCTGCCTTGTGTGGATTCTCTGATGCCTCCACTGCAAACATGCAGTGCCCAGAGAAACCAGCACCTCAATCAACCCTCCATGATTAGCCTTCTCTTTGTAGTGAGCAAAATTTAAAAAGAAGAAACTTGCTTCTGTGTGCTTCGACATTTCAAACTGCCTCTGCAAATGCATCACATCACTTGCTGCAGAGAGCAGCTGTGGGTTGGAAGTGTGCAGAGAGACACGTCCATCCCGTTGCTTTAGCATTCAGAATAAGGATCATATCTAATGTCAGCATAGACAACTCTTGTTGACAATAGAAAAAATCATGAGGGAAGACCCTAAAAACCACTCCATTCTCTGCATTTTAAAAACAGCACCCTTGAGGACATAAAAAACATTCACCCACCAGCCACTGAAGCTAAACAAGGACACAAAGCTTTGACACTCCACTTCCATCTGTTTCACCTTCACCTTAGCAAAATCCTAGTCTGGGATGGGAAACTTGCATGAGCAGCCTCACAAAATCAGGTACAGATGACCACCATCACAGTAGATGTCTCAGTGTCTGACAGACACATCTGCAGAGCACAGACCTCCAGGTCCACCATACCTAAGCTAAACAGCCAGGTCTGGGCTAACACTGCTAAATGAGTCCAGGACCAATAAAGCCACCTTGGACACCTCTGCACTGTCAGCACTTCACAGGTAAAGCTGGGCCAGGCACAGAAGAAAAAACAATCTGCGAAGGTGCACAAGCAACCACAAATGCCTCAGCAAAGACAGTGGGGAAAAAATGTTTCCAGCCTGCAACCGATAAAGTTGTCTTGATTTGCACCCAAATAATGGAAGGAAAAAACAGCCTCAGCAATTCTGTTTGAGCAGAAAGTGGAATTAGAATGCACAGTAACCAGAAACATCCAAGTCCTATATGCACTGTTGATTTAACCAAAAAGGGTAGCAAGTTTGTTTTGGTTAATGCCTTTCAGTTCTAACACCTAGCAAAGCCTTGAGAGGAAAGGTATCAGTGTTAAACACTGGGGTCTTTCTTCATCCAAGGCCTAAAACCATCCTACCTCCTGAGACTTACAGATCCCTGACAAGCCTGGAGATGATGATACTGTCAAGCTTCACAGTTTTGTTTTTAACATCAGAGACAATCACAAGCTGGAACAAAATCTTCAAGTAATGAAAAACATGCTTGTGCTTCTCAGGCCTCAGATATACACAGAAAGGGTTCATTTCATTGGCATGAAAATTGCCCTGCCTGACACACAACTAGCAAAACTTTGCAGATACTTCATCCTCCACAGATCAGAGCGCACCAAGAAGTGGGAAGAGACACGTGGAGAAGAGCTGATTTCAGCAGAGGAGCACAGGCGTGGGTGGGAAGTACAGCTTGGCAGGCAGCTTGTCCTTGGGGATGACCTTCAAGGGGAAATACCTGTGAGCAACACTCCAGAAACTGGATGCTGTTATGTGGCAGGGAACCCGTGTTAATTGGAATCAAAGTTTGCTACTATGATTGCAGAACTAGTTTTTATTTAATACATAGAAGCTGAACTGAAAAACCATTCCCTCTCTGGTGGTATGTTTAACTGTCCAAGCAGATTTCCACAGGCAGTACAGATTGCCACGCTAATATCCTACAGAAAGGTTATGGGTTTTCCCTTGCTGTTAAGGTCCAGTAACCTTTGTGCTTCCATCTTTCCGCTCAACTCCGAGTCAATGCAGCTTTCCCCTGGCAGCTAACATCAGAGGAGCAAAAAATTTTGGAGGTGTGCTGGAACATATGTGAGCAGGGGCTTTTGCAACAGGGATCTGCACAGGGCAGGAGACCAACAAGCAGGAGAAAGTTTCCCTCAGCTCTTCGGGTGGTGGGAAGAGCTGCTCCTTCTTCTCTCAGGTAATGCTCCTCTGCTGCCCTTGCAAACAGGGGCCACCCAAAACCCGGCCCACAAGCAGCAGTGGGCTGGAAGCATATGAGACATTCATTTGCCCTGGTGCAGGCTCAGCATCAGATGCTATTTTGAGGTCTTGGTCTGGTTTGACTGAAATTGGACAGTGGGTCAATAGCTTAATACGCCTAAGGACATTTGGAAAAGATACACCTGCAGTGTAACTGCATATTCTTCTCCCCAGGAAGCCAGGCTGAGGAGAAGGGAAGAAAGGAGCAAAATCCACAGAAGCTACATAGGCTTTGCCGTGACTTTGACAGGAACTAAGCATTATAGAGTAACTCTATGACTATGGTGATCTTGCCAACCAAAGACTCCTTTAACAACTATTTGTCAGGTAATTAAAATAAGGACTGCATTGGGATGAGTAGCTTTGGCTTGCATCATATCCCCCCTGGCAACCACATTAACACACAGGAGTTGAATGAAGTTTCTCATCTCCAAAGAAGTTACTGAATTTGAGTCCTAAAGGGCTCTTCATGATTGTATGACCAGACTTTGCTCCTTGCCAGTGGGATCTGCAGCACATCATCCACCAGGAAAACAAAACACATACAAATTCCTTCAGCAGTTAAACTCCTGGAGAGGCTACAGGTCCTCATCAGAAAGGATCTAACTGGCTGCAGGGTCTGTGGCTGCCCCAGGCAACTGAACACAAGTGTCTCCTGCTTTAAAAAAAAATAATTTAAAAAAATCTACATTTCCCTAGCTGCAGCAGTCGCCCAATCACTGGATTTTCTCATATTTCTGCTGGGTCAGAGAGCCTTCTTCTATCTTCATATATGCAGTTATAGTTACAGACACAGCAAACTATGACACCCAGAGAAAGAGCATCGTGCAGGTCACAAAACCTGGGACCATCACAGGTTAAAATGGTGCCAGGCAGCAACCCCACTTCAAGCACAGCCTGGGTTTTCCTCTCCCTATCCCCCAAACGACCTGGCCTAACCCTGCTTTGCTTGGGAGAGCTGACAAGATTGCAGCCGGAGGTGGTGTGGCCACAGGCCAAGTTACATGAGTACTAATAAAAGAGACTTTGTGGAGGAGCCAAGTTAGTTCTTGTCCCCAACCAACTGTGCCAGAGAGTGCTCAGAGAGAGGGGACAGCCAGCACAGCATCTTTCCTTGCCCTGGGACCTGGGCTCCAGATGAAATGTATCCTTCTGGAGAATAAAACCACATTTTGAAACCCTTTCCTTGCTCCTATAGCCCAGGCTGTGAAGGTGAATCCATCTGCTTAAGTGCACATCTCCTGCTTTAGATGCGCAAGGGTGACTCATCTGAACACTTTCCTGCTACTCTACAAACTCATCAAGAACACTTCAGCGTCTGTCCTTTTCTCTTTGCAAATGATATGCTTATTACCAATTTGTGTATGTACATTCTCAGACAAATTCAAGGATGTTGTTCAGAAATTTAAGATCGAGTTACACACCATCAAAAATCTGTACGTTATTTCTAAGCTGAATGCAGATAAAATTAAGTTAAAGCATATACAACAGTTACTTGAATGCAAAAAAGAAGAAAGCAAATACATGCGCTTTTTTTTTTTTGCTGTTATGCTCAAAACAAAGCCCAGAATTTCAGAGCTAAAGGAAATCTGAATACAATAAGAGCTAGACATGCTGAACAGGAACAGCCACATCACCTTAACTCTGCCCTCCAGCAACACAGTACAAGAATAATGAATGCAACAAGCTCACAGTCTAGTGTGGACACTGCCCTTTTCCACAATCCCGATGTCCCCTATGCAGGACAGGGGACAGTTTCATAGCTACTTTTAAAGGAGAGGGAATAGCAAATAATTAACATATTGCAGGCCTGCCAGAGGTGCAGGTTGCCTGCACTGGCTTTGTAGTGAGGATCCCAAGGCAGTGGGAATCTGCCACACCACACCACCGTTGATGGTTGCTGTGTTTCCCCCGCCTCATTCCTCTGAAAGCTCAAGTGTCCTCTCACACAGACCATGGGCACTAAAGTTGACTGGCCAGAGCAGCAATTGCCTTCTCAAACAGGCAGAAATCCCTCTCTGCAGGCCCAACAACCCACAGGGAGAGGCACACCACCTGCAAGCCTCAAGCTGTCTTAGGAGCGGTTCACCTGCAGAAAGCTCCTGCTTTTCTAAATCAAGTTAGAAGCAGGTTAAAAGTATATTTAACTGGTGTTTTAAGTGAAAGTTAAAGTCCCAGTGTATTGAATGGCTGGAGGGCAAAAGTGCCTTTGCCTTTATTGGTAGAGCAGAAATACTTCTGCTCCTACTACCAGTTTCCTCTCCTAAAAATCTCCCAAAGGCTCTGCTGAGTGCTGTGACCCCTGCCTCTACAAGGCTCTGTGCCTTGTTCTTATGAAGATCAGTTTGAATGTCACTTTTCTTTCACTTCCTTGTAAATTTGTAATACTCAACAAATTAAACACAAATAACACTTCCATTGTTTCACTCTTATTGCAGCAATAGGAGAGTTTGGCTGGTTCCTTAAAAACACCAGTGAGCAATAGATTCTTCCAACAAGTCCTCTCTTTTCTGCAGAAACTGCCTAAAAAAAAAAAAAAGGTATTTTGGAAAGTCAAGCACTTGTGAAACTTGGGGATGACTTGATGCAATACCAATGACTGTTCTGGAGTTGGAGAATTACCAGAGGTGAGCATCTGGTGCAATAGGGAGGAAAAAATATACACATAGCGGGAACATCCCATGTGCAATCTAATGTCTGCACAAACCTCTTCTCTAGCAGAGAAATAACAGATTGATATATACAGCCTGGGGGCCTCCAGAGAGTGTCCTGGAGGCATTTACCCACGCTGAAGGGCTGGGAACAACTTGAGTAATTTTCCAGAGATACTACGACTTTGCACATCCACAAGCAACAATACACTAACTTCCCTAGAGTGGCACCAATATTTTGCCAGCAGCCAACATGTGGGTGCTGCCAGCCCCTTACAGCCAAGCACCTGCCCACTCCCTGCCTCGAGTGGGGAGCACCCTAG
The DNA here is from genome assembly GCA_026546715.1 of Gallinago undulata. Lineage (NCBI taxonomy): Eukaryota > Metazoa > Chordata > Aves > Charadriiformes > Scolopacidae > Gallinago > Gallinago undulata. The sequence goes on from JAOTQQ010000004.1 coordinate 3,300,361, forward strand.
CGCTCCTCAGCCCATTCACCTCACACATCCCCCGTGTTAGGACAAGAAGACTAACTTCAGATAAAAATAACGAGCGAGCCCCAGTAATTGCAAAGCCCGTTTCCCCAAGAGCAGTTCTGGTTTTGGCAAGTGCGGCTTGTTCACTTGTGTGTGTGTGGGTACTGCAGCTCACAGCCACGCAGACACAGCCCTTCGCAGACCGTTGTCTCGCTGTGCAGCCTCATTTGGCTAATCTGACACAGCTTCACACGATTATGGTGGTATCTGTGTCACAAGGGCAGGAGACAGCCACTGGACAAGGAAAGAGCCCTCTTCACATGTTCTTGGGGGCTGTTTTATGTTTTAAAAGTATTTTTTTTTCCTCCAACAACTTAATAAAAATGCAGTTGGAAAGATACTTGCTTTGATCCTGTTCTTTCAATGAATAGATTCAGTCCATCATACACAAATACATACATGAACCTCAAACGCCATATACTAAACTTTAGAGCAAAGAGTCATGGTTTGACTCAAACCTGCATAATTTCAGGCAGCTTGGTTTGGCTGTGCTGAAGTTCACAGCACATATAATCACAGGACAGCTTCAATCATAAGCACACAGGCATCATAGGTTACAGCCACACACGAGCAAGGTTAAACATGTTTTTAAATTCCCTTTACTCCCCTCCCCCCCCCAATACTCCTACTGTGGGATCAGTTCCTCCACCTAACCCAGAAGGCACAGATTGCAAACGCAAGTAGAATACTTACTGCCAAAGCCTGCAGGAAACTTAATGAAGTGAGGATAATTCCCATACATGTTTAATCTTCAGTTCATCTCTTGCTTTTCTAAACGCAACTGCCTCCTCTAACTTCAAAGCTGCCTGGAGCGTGGCACAGCCTGCTGGGGTCGGGACATGGCTCTGAAGGAGCAGGGGCTCTCAGAGGGTGCCGGGGCAGCTGTCTCCTCCCGTGGCCTCATCCTCGCTTCACGCCGGCAGCAGCTGCTCGAAGGGATAAGACATGCTCTTGTTCGCTGCCGCTCAGGGCTGGCTCCCGTGCTCAGCTGTCTTGGCTCCCTGCGAATTCACGGCGGACTGTCCGGGTAGCATAATCGCCCAGATAAGACACTGATCAATGCATGACGGCTCCAGTATAGATCAGAAATCGGGAGGAAGGGGGGATTAGGAGGGGTTAGGTTATTTAGGGGAGGAGCATCATGGGGAAGGAGGGGGGTGCTTTGCTTTTCCACCAGTGAAGACTCGATGCAGTTTATTAGTTATACTAGCCCCAGCCACGTGGAAGTGTTTTCCAGACACGCAAAGAGCCAACCCTGCCCTGAGAATGGACTGGCCGACAGACAAGGCAGGAGCAGATGTGCAACCCTCCCAGAGCTTTGAGGCAAGGGCTGTGCAGGGCAGGGAGCTCCATACTCCTGTCCTACACCAAGCCTTGCTCCTGGCATCAAGTTGTTGCCCCTGCCGTGCCAGACTACAGTCACCCCTAGGAAACACAGCCAGGGCTGCAGAGGACCAGGACCTTTCTGGGGCTAGAGGAGCTGGAATCTCAACTCCCTTCCCCACCCTCACCCAAAGGGGTTCAAAAAACACCCAAGCCAACCAAAAAAAGCATCATTAGCCAGTTGCTAAATCTGCATGTGATGAGAAGAGGTGGGGACGCAGAACAGAGCCCAGGGGGCTCAATCAGTGCCATATACAGTCAGTAAAATGTTCACAGCCACAGCAGCAGAATGCAGTAGGCTTCACAGACAGTCCCATACGCACGCCCCCAACTTTGATTTAACATCCACCCATCCTGACAATGAAGTACTGCAGGAAATAGGTAGAAATAAGCAGAATCAAGTTCTGCTTTAAACAGTTGCCAGATCAAGACAAAGTCACATGTAGTCTCCAGCACTGCCTCCTCTGATAACTGGTACTTAGGAAGGGGAGCAGTCCCAGTTGCCTGTCCAGCAAGCCCCCTACCCAACCGCTGCACTTTTGGGGAAGAGACAGGAGTGCAGGCAATAGAACAGCCCGCTGTTTCTGTTTTCTGATCTGGGTGACCTGGGATGAAGTCACCTCAAAGGAATGAAGGAGGGAGGAATTTTGCCAGAGGTTGTAAAGTGAGCAGAGACCAAGGTCTGCATTGACTCAGATGCAGGACTACGTTGGAGGAAGAGTTGGCAGCACTGCCATTGGCACTAGCCACATGGCAGAGAAGGGGGGCACAGGACTCCTGTCTTCAGGAGGCTCACACAAGGGGCTCTGCCTTCCCAGAGAGGTCACAAACCACCCATGCGTATAGGATGGGGAGCATGCCATGCAAGCAGCAAGACAACAAAGAGGGAAGATCAGCAGATTAGGATGTTTGGCATCCTCCAAGAGCCTGCTGGCTCTCGGCCCCCTCCAGATCACTCAAGGGCCCATGCTGCCCTTTGGCACTAAGCATGCTACAAGGGAAAGGCATTGCAATATGCCAGCACAGAGCTGCTCACTGCATCCAGCCATGACTTGGGCAGATGCTGACTGAGGCACTGGCAGCCCCGAGGTATTGCACGTGCAGAAGAAGAAAAGGTTACCCTTGTTAGCTCTGTTTCTTGCTTTGCTTTCAGATGTTGCTGTACCCATTTCCCTCAGCCAGGGAGTTTAAGCAACAGAAGGTTGGGGTTTTTCTTCTGGGTTCCCCCCCCCCGCCATATTAATGATTTTTAAGTTATTTTTAAAGGTGATTTGGCTCCTCCCATTTCTGCTCCAAATCTGTTTGCAAGCACCTCATAATATCAAGAGGACACCATGCCATGGACGCACAGCTTTTTATAGACATCAGGTCCATCAGAGCAACTCCAGGACTTAAGAGTTTAACTGGGCACAGGAGCTTAACAATTTGGAGCACATCTCCACTTAGCAGAATGATTGGATAATCAGACTGACATCAGGAACAAGGAGGTTTGCATGCAATAGTATCAGGGTTCTGCATAGCTCATAAGCTGTAGCCCAGGTATATATGCACTTTTTTTTTTTCTTAAACTGTGAGCTAAAAAGGAAAAAAAAAAGGAAAAGAAAAGAGATCAGTATTCAGAGTAGGTTCTACTGAGGCAAAAAACAAGTAACTGCAGTCTTGCGGGGGGAATACAAACAGAAGAGATCGCTCTCGTATTTTCTATCTGGCCAACTTTCACATCTCATTTGTTTTATTGCACAAACATAAACGGCACTGCAGAACCGTTTCAGAGGAGGAGAGGCAGCCAAGCAGCGTGTTTACACGCCCCACTCACAGCACACAAGTTTTGAGCTCTGGGGAAGGAAGACCAGAGGGTTTGATAACCAGCACAAGAGCACAACACAGTAGCATCTGTGTGGTGTTATGTCCTGTCTCTCTCCCTGTTTAGCTGAGCTTGTGTCCTCTCCTGCTGCCATCCCAATATACAATGAGGACATCCCCAGTGAACATGCTCAGGAAGGGCCAGCCATCCTACAAGTGTCCACAGCTATACACAAGTGCAGGAGCCATAGGCACAGCTCCTGTTCCAGTGGGTACTGCCCCACACTCACCTATGGATCCCTCCAAACTCCTCACCATCCTACACTAATGCAGGTGGCATCAGATCACTGGCAACCACAGGGGTTTCTAACCTGTAGACAAAGTTTGCTGTTTCAGGATAATGCTGGCTTTGTCTCACATGCTGTCCTTTCAGAGCCACAATAGGGGCAGGAGGCAAGAGCCAGGCGTGGAGCAGTGATGCCCCAAGGCCCTCCAAGCAGAAACCTAAAGCGCTGCAGAAGAGCCGGCTGCAAGGTGGCTTGTTTCACTCTCTGTATAGAAAATTGGATTTCTCAGTAGGGCAAGGCTTTTTTTTTTCCCCTCTGTGACAAGACTGAAAGAAATACTTTTCAATCAAAAACCCTAAACAACAGTCTTCTTCCAAAAGAAGTAATTTTCACACACACACACCCTCAATAAGATCCAAGACTTCCACAGAAGAGAGAGACTTTGTACAGCCTCAGGCACAGCCTGCCAGAAGGATGTTTCTCTGATCCGATGTCAGGGAAAGATCTGGCACAATGAGAAGCCTGCCTGTCCAGCACCCACCCAGAGACCTTTCCCATTATCTGTTCATCACCCTGCAGAGACACGCTGGGGCCACCTACCCCCAGTCCCCACCAGCACTCAGAATTGAGCTACTCTTTCAAGAGACAAATCCGCTCTTGCACAGTAGGTTTGCTTCCACCTGCTTCACTTGCATCTTGCGACCATCTCAGCCTGGTTTCTTCCTTGTCCTCAGGCTGGACAAGAGGGTTGTGCCCCCACCAAGCAGCCATGGGGGGAGCATGAGCGGGAGCAGAGGCAGCTGCATGGCCAGTTCAGCACTGGGACAGGGAGGTGTGAGCAACGAAGCAGCTTTGTGTTTTAAGCACCAACCGTGCTGAGATTTAGTAGTAGCATTAATTCTTAACCAACCACACAGGATCTTAGCAGCTTTAATTCCATGCTAATGAAGTTTTAGTGGGGAATTATTTTTATTGATCTGCCCAGAGCAAAGAGGCTGATTTTAGTCCAGCTCTGCCAGCACCCCCTTTCCCATCCCTCTTTTCTTCCTTCCAGATTAGAAGGGGAGAGAAAAGAAGACAAAACAGCTCTGAGCTCCTTAAAAAGGTTGGCAGTCCCAAGCAGTAAGTGGATTACATTATTGATTTTTTGCAGATCTGGGTTAGTGAGTACTTAGCGCCACAAAACACGTGCACACACTGAGCAACTCCAAGGAAAACCCTCCAGGCCTCTTCATCAGGCAAAGCAAGCATCAGGCAATTCATTTAGGGGACCACCATGGGTTTTAGAGTATGGAGAGGCTCCAGCCTCTCTAGCCAGATCAGTCTGTGACAGACTCCAGGAACCAGCTCAGTCTCTCTTAAGAGGTACTGCAGGACCATATAGAAGCAGCCCCTCAACTTCTACTAGAAATAGCACAAATCATTGCTTCAAATTATTGAATGCTTTTTATTTCCCCTCCTTATTATGTAAAAGGAGAAGACACTGATTGCCACTGCTATTTTTGGGAGGAAAACCATTGCCTTGGGATGCTGAATGCTGTCCAGAAGTCACATCCTGGAAGGCATTAGTCACACTGGGATTCCCAGCAAATCAGTGCTGATTGAAGCCAGTCGAGATATTAACATCGTGCTTGGGTCCCTAATTCTCTTGCCTCCCCATTAGCTTTCTGAGGCCAACATACTGTAGCTAGTATTTCAGCAGTGTGTTGGAACAGCATCTCAAAGACCTCCCAGCACTATTCCATCAAGGCTTTTGAGATGCTGATCTCTGGAGCCAGACCCTAAACTTTTGAAAGCCTGAAGTGCAATAAGCTTATCCCACCCTGCCCTAGAACCATGAAACCTAGATGTTAAATATGTTCCTTATTCCTTGCAAGTTGGATTGAACCAGAAAAACTCCAAACATGACCAAGAATCCTATCAGTCACCCATCCCATCTCTGTTTAAAGGCAGAGGAATCCTATGGTTGTGCATGCAGCAACAGCATATGCAAATAAAACGGTTGCAGACCTCATAACCCTGCAGCTGCACATGCACCCTCCTGACACACAGCTTCAGAGCTACAGAGTCCCAGAAAAAACCCACCTTGCATGGGGTGCTGGTGTTAGAGCTAGGACTCCCTTCATATGGGTAGTGAGATGCAACACGGGCTACCAGGCTGAGGGCCCAAGGAGCCTAAATACCCATTCCCCTCCCTGTTCGCCTTGGAGGGAGGATACCTGGACACCAGGTGACATGCTCAGGGCCAAACTGGAAATCAGTGGCAGAACAGGGACTTGAAACTGGTTTCTCAAGGCTAATCAGACTGAACCAGCCTCAACTATCTGCTGTACCAGTTGGCACTGGCCTGTACCATGCAAAAGCCACAAAAAGCAATGTGTCCCCTTGGGGGAGATGGAGAGGAAGGGACTTACTGCATCATCTCTTGCCCTTTCTCACCGTTGTCTCTTGTAAAGCAATAACCACAGACACCAAGCTAATAAAATTAGCCCCAGAGCCCTACCGGGCTAATGCAATTACCAGCAGCAGCATATTCAAACAGCAGCACCACAAACATACCTGCAGTAACACAGCCTGCCCTCTCCTTCTTCCCAGGCCTTCCCCACCTCTTTGAGCCCCATGACTGCCACCCACCATGAGTCCCCTCCCCAGGGTCTGGAGGGCACAGGCCACCATCCCCAGTGCCAGGCAGCTCCAGGGACGGTACTGCCTACCTTGCAGAAAGCACTATCCCATGCAGCCAACAGCAGGCTCCGAGGGCAGATAATTCCCAGTCTGTTTAAACCTTGGGAGACCTTCAATTACTAGCACCGTAATGAGGTCCTCGACACTAATCAGCAGTGTCACTGAATCTGCTTATGCCTGCCTAAGCGCCTCCAGCAGCTTTGCTCATTGCAGGGCCCAGCTGCCCACTGCTCCCAGAGCATAACCTCCCTAGGCAGGCACCAGTCATGGCATAAGTACATTTTGACACAGATGCAGGTGAGATGCTCCAGAGCACCAGTGCCGGATGACAAGGTGACAGAGACACCTAAGCAAGCCAACTTCCCAGCCCAAGCTGATCCCACCTGGGACCAAGCCTGCACTGGAATGGGCAAATATTACAAAATTACTAGAGGAGATATTTTAGTGTTAATGCTCCTTATTTGAGATGCAAAGGACAGGTTTACATCTGTCCATCTCTAAATATGAAGTATCATCTATATCATCAAGCCAAGCTCAATCTCTGGGATGCTCTAAGAGACTTCTCAGCCCCTAACTGCAGATGGCAGGTGACCCCATCTTGCTCTGCTCCTCTGGGCTGGCACTCATTCACAGGGCAATGGGCAGCTCCCTCCACACATCCGTTCTGACTCACGCTTTCTGCCCCAACAATGCAGTTTTTAATATCATGCGAGGAGCAAAAACAACAGGTCCACTATAATGCCAAGATATCCTGAGGCAGAAAATCCATTCGGAGCCCAGCTAGAGAGAGTCAAGTCAATTAGACACTTTCTGGGGCGTCAAGCTGCCAACAATCCCAGCCTTTGTAACAGCAAAGAATCACTGCCTATGTGCTTCCCAGCAACTCCCCCTTGCCAGAGCAGAAAGGTCAGCAGCGGTAGCGTCATGGAAAAGCATGCAGCAAAGTATTCCTGGGAAGGTGGCTCCAAAAAAAATAGGCATTTGGACCCTCTGGAAAATATTTTTATATTTTTTTATTTTTTGTCAAAACCATCTGTTGCTTTCAGTTGGGAAATAAGCAAGCCCGAAATACAGGGGATTTGTTCTAGATAGAGGTTTGGGCATTCATTTTATCGAGGAGCAATGGTTGAGTCAACAGAGTGCTAGCTTGGGGTTTGGGAGCTTGTGGCTCCCTCCCTGCTTTCAGTCAAGTCATTCCACCTTTTTAGCTTTGCTGGAATAAAGATCAGAGTTAAAAAAGGAACCGCAATACTGCAACTGGGAGTCATACATTCCCCTGCACTTCAAGGTAAGCACCTGACTTCTCTTGTCAGTGGTGCAAGTCAGCAAACTGGGCTATAAAACCAGGATTCCAGGTTGGATGAGGACCAAATGAAGCCAGGATTTCTACAGGCAAGTGCTAAAGGCACTCAAATACAAAGGCAGATCTCCCACCTAAAGGCCCTCATGCCCAGAGGAGATTTTGGTGGGAAATGAACACTCGGGTCTTTAAGCCCACTTTGGCATGTCATCTGGCATTCAGCAAGGGGCTTTCAAGTGAAGGTGAAGAAAAGGTTCACTTGATACATCCTTGATAACCACCCTGCAAGCAAACTTTCCAGTCAGAGTGCCAGAGGACCTACAAGTTGTCATTAAAAAAACCCCAAACCATAACTAAAGCACCCTTAGTAACAAAACTCCTATAGATTTCAGGACTTCTCTGACTACCCAAAAACAAACTACCTAAGTGAAACTGAAAAAATTCCCAGAAAACTTTCAAAGAGATTTTTTTTTTCCATGAATCCTGCTCCATTCTTCATTCTCTTTTGCTGGCAAACCTGGATGTTTGTGTGCAGACTATGTTCCTCTCCTTGCCAAGCACCTGAGGTAGGTGGCATGCAGCTGACAAGGGACAGCCCAGCCTGGGCAAATGCTGGACCTTGCATTTGTTGATGGCTACTAGAGCTCAGCACAGGGTGGGGAAGGTCTTGTCATAGCACTTCTCTGCACAAGACCACAAAGACCTTCCACCTGCATCCCCTATGGCAGATGCCACAGCCTCCTGTGCAGCTGGGGGCTTTGCTTGCTACTCTCACTCCGTGCATCCCCACATTCATGCTTTTACATTTCCTCCTGTTTCAGCAAGTGCAAAACTCCAGAGAGAACCTGTCAATCTCCATCACATCTGGCTGCCTCAGATGGTCTATTTATACCAGACAGGCAAACGTGGATATCTTGGAGTTCAAGGTAACAGGGGTTATTTCTGCTCTGAGGAGCTCCTTTCTCAGGGGAGGAAGGCTTGGAGGCATCTAAGAGGAACAGCTTCACATCAGAGCACCCTTCATGGCTGAGGACATGGTAGCCATCACCAGCCACAGCCTACCCCACAAAGTCCCAGCCACAGCAGCCAGGCCCCAAAAGCCCAGAAGTTGATATCTATCTTAAGACACCTCATCTCAGGCCCCTCTGTCTGCTGCCATGGGAGAGGGGGGATCAGTATGTACCTTTGGTCTTTGCAGTTTAGTCCTTACTCCAATCAATGAGGCATTTTCTATAAGCTGTAGCAGGTTGCTGCCCCTCTCAAAGGATGCTTGCAGCTCCCTAGCATCCAGACAGTTCACCTGAATCCCACTCCTGCTTCACTTCTTTAGATGTCACTGACCCAATTAACCCTTTTACAGTAGATTTCCACCAGTCCATTGGGTCCCCTGAGAGCAGGGAAGGAAATAAAATACCACCAAAGTACAAGTGTGTCTGCATGAATGAGGGAGGGGCAGGCTTCTCAATGCTTTGCTTCCTCCTCTAATGCACAAAGATCTCCCCTGTTTCTGCAATGGACATTATCTTCCTGAGTACAGCTCTCCTGAGCTCCACTGACTTTCAAGCAAGTTTTGGAACAAGTTTCCATTGCTCCACATACATCTGATCTGGCACCCCTGGCATAGCACAGCAACCCTGCATCCTGCAAGCCCCCAATTCACACCTATAATGCCTCAGAGTCACAAGGGGGAATATATAAACCACTACATCACCACCACCCCCTAAACAATAAACCAGACCACATCCTTGGCCAGAGACACACACTGTTTGATGTTGTGCTGCAGAGACGTACCTGTGCAGCCCCTGCACTAATTTCACACCTAGAGACACAACCTAGGCGTGGCAATTGGAAGAAATGAAGCCCAGCCAAGTCTTGCTGCCCAAGCACATGAGGCACAAAATGCATTTAAGATGAGCTGAAGCCCAAAGATACCTTTCATTAATTGGTAGTGAAAAAGAAAAGATAGGAGAAAGGTGATACAAAGACCTCACCTTAGCCCTCACTGATACACAAAGACCTCACCATCTGCCTCCGCTAGTAGCTCAGACAACTCCACTCTTGATAGTGTGGGTCTGTCCCCTAAGCCACATAGACTTCCACTTCACAGAAAACCAACAGGTTCATTTCGTTATCATTTTTTTTATAGATCCAACCAACATCAGTTCAAGACTCTGCCAGCCTGGTCTTTTTGACATTCAGGGGACTGAGTCATCTCTTTGCCTTGCCTGGACAGACACACACATCTCTCATCTGTTTTAGCAGCCTGGCCTTCTCCTCACCTTCCAGTGGCTGCCAAAGGGAGACAAACACAATATGAAACTCAGCCAAACCGTTCTCCCATGAGAACAGTTCCTCTCAATGTTTCCCTGCAGGAAGTGTTTAAAATCCTCCCTGTACAGCTGAGGGGCAGGTAAGAAGCTAGCTACATTGAGCATCCCTTTCCTCATCAATGCCCTCCGTTGCCTTTCAAACATATTCTCCTCTCAAAAGCCACATGATCCCCTCTACCAAATGGAAAGTCCACTGGTATTTAACACCATAGGAGCATGACAAAATTCCTTGTGCCCTGAAGAAATTAACAGACCTGAATCAAGACAGGCACAGACCACACCACGCAGAGCCAAGACAGCACAGCAGCAAGGAGTAAGCATGTGAAGAATTTGCAGGCACGTGGAATGACATTTTCTGGCACTGTCAAATATCTGCTGTCTGCCCCCCAACCTCTTCCCAGTAGAAAGAGAGAGAAAGAAGTGAGCACCTGCCCACAGCCACATATTTTGACCCTGTCCTTTCAAGCCTCTGAGCAGAAGGAGCAACCTCTGCATAGCGGAAGCAGAGGAAGGACCTGGGATGATGTGGGCACAGCAAAACATGCTGAAGTACTGGCACTGCACTGATGTGCACTGACTTAAGTCAGCTTATTAAAGCAAGCCCTGAAGATCCCAGAACAGCTTCTCCAACACAAAGCTGCCTCCTCTGATAGCCAGGCACATCCCAGTTGCAAAATCTGGACCTCTTTTTAGGTCTTATGCTTTCCAGACCAGCAGCATAGCCCCAAAAGCTATACCAGTAAATTCAGCAGCCCCAGGGCATAATCCCAGGATCTGTCCCACTAGCTGTAAACACAGTCCCTGCCACTTTCCATCAGATAGCTCCCAAGCACAGTCTGGGAGTCAGCACAGGCCAAGGGTTGTTCCCACCAGGAACTTTGGACATTCAAGAGCTGCACCACACCCACACAAATCAGTCTCCCTGGCTTATTTCATGAATGAAATTCACTACCCACTAAATTCTGCAGCCTAAAACCCAGGACAGCAAAGACCCAACATTTCAAGCATCCCAGAAATTGTGCAAGACACATCCTCCAGTGCCCCAAATACTTCTCTGTATCCCCTTGGGCACCTGTGCCAGGTGGGAAGCTTTCCAGAAAGGCTGCTCCCCTAATACAGGGGCTTCTTCAAGCTCCCACAAGCACAGCAGGCCCAGCAGACATGTTTACATGCCATGCTTTAGCACATGTAATATCTAACCTAGAATGACACAGCGGCAAGGGAAGATAAGTATTGATGAACTCTTGGTCAGGTGAAATGGAAGAGCTAAAACAGACAAGGGCCTCAGCTGACACTAACGGACACCAACCTCTCTGACAAACCAAACCATCCCACTTGCAATACCCAAGAGCTGCCTCAGTGCCTCTTTCTGGATGGAAACTGAGCTATGGGTGCAGGCTGGCTCCCAGGACCCTGAGCAAGCAGAGACAAAAGCAGCATCTCTGTCAGGACTCTCCACCTCCCCTGCTCCTCTAGGAAGATGCACTTTTCTGTACATTCTCATCACCTCCAGGCAAGAGTCTTCTGAAACCACCCCTATCATCTGTAACCCTCTGTGGAGGAAAGCCTTGTTCATGTCTCTGCTGAGTACATTGAACAGCCGTTCCCTCGGAGCAGCCACAGTCCTGGCCTTTGTAATGAGTTAGCAATAAGAACACAGTCATTCCCATCCAGCACCTTGTATGTGGTGGTGAACAGGGCCAGAGTTGCCAGAGAACAGCCAGGTGAGGTTCAGCCAAGGATGCCTGTGCAGACATCACTACAGATTTTGGGGGCAGCCAGTCCCGGACCCACATTGTTACCACTGATGAAAGAAGCCGAGTAGTTCAGGGCAGAGGCTACTGGGAGATACCTCTCCTCAAGCACACTCTGCTCCTAGCCCAGGTTCAAACCCTGGCATCACTTTTTTTGGCCTGATGAGGAAGATAGTGAGGATGCAATGATGCTTGATGTGATATGATCACTCCCTGCCATCCCAAGCTCTAAAGGGCATTTGGCTCCCCAGCCACCTGCCCCATTCCCAGGTGAGCAAGCACAGCTGCCCCTGGGATACCCACAGCCCTGTGTGTGCAGCCAGAGATGGATGGCTCACTTGCTGGCACATCAGCCCTCCCCATGGGCTCACTCTCTGCACGAGCTATCTGTCAGGGGCAGGGATCATCACCCGGCACAGAAACAGGACTGAGTTCCCTCCACACCATGGGTCAGCAGGGCTCAGACCCACACCTGCAATGCAGAGGCAAGGTTGACCAGGGCTGCTGAGTGGGACAGGCAGTTTCACATCGAGCACCAAAGGTGCAACTGTGGAGGAGCCAGTGCTATCCGGATGGTGACCTGCTAGGAGACAGGTCCCCAAATACACCCTTTTCTCCCTCAGCAGGGCTCAGTGCCCTGTTTCCCCACCCAGAGCATTTGAGGGAGAAGTATTCATCTGCTGGAGCATCACTCTGCTTCTGTGGCCATATATCCCTAAGAAAAACCATCCCAAAGGATATGGTGGGCCCAGTCTGCCTGCAAGCCACCATCCTCCAAGTGCAACCCCATTGCCTGGCTTGAAAACCCACCCCAAGCACCCTGCTGTTTTCTCCTCTCCTCATGTATGCCTTTAACAGTTTGCTGGATTACCCACTGCAACTAAAATAACAAAGCTACAAAAGAAGAGGGCAAACAAACACGATATTCTGCAGCAATTAGGGCTAAACATGGGAAAGGGGATCAGGGAATGAATGGACAATGGGGAGGGGATGGACATGGCAGCTCAGGCCCTGGCAGGCTGGGTACAAACTGTCCTCGGAAGGCCGGATCTGAGCCAGGGAGCAGCGAGCTGTATATAAGGAAATGCAGGGAGATGAAAAGGGTTATTTAAACAAACACCAGGCAGTCCCCATGGGGCCTCCAAGTCCACTCAGATTCCTCACAGACTGTCCAGGGAAGAGCAGCTCCTGCTTTTCCCCCTCACCGAGTCCTTTCAGGTGGCAGGGGTACGCTGGCAAGCTGCGGTGGTGTCCGCTCAGAAAGGAAGGAATCCATTAATCTCTCTGGTAATTACTGCCACATATGGATTTGCACAATTACACTCCGTTAATTGGTTATTATGAGCAAGCCAGACTGATTGGGCAGAACGGCTGGGTTTTAACCCCTTCGCTGCCCCCAGGGCCAACCAGACACCAAAGCAGCCTTCCTCCCAAAACAGGACTGTATCCTCCTGTAACCTTGCTGGCTCCTATGCCAAGGACCAGCAATCATGGCCCCCAGCACCCAGCCTGAGGCGTCTTTGCTCTGATGCCTTCTTTTCAGCTGGGGATCCCCAGGAGACAGACCCAAGGGGAAGGAGTGAGGCTGCACCTCAAAATATCCCAACTCCACAGCCACATGCATCCGCTTTGGATTTGCAGCAGATGCACCACATACTCCCCAGGGTGCTGAGGGACTGCAAACTCAGATCTTGTTTGTTTTTAGAAGGAGACCCAGATTCCTTGTGCACTTCGACTTTGTGCCCTCAAGCCCAGCAGGACTGGTGCCAACAAGCAGAGAATCCACCCACAAGTCTCTCTTGGTCTCTGAACGCAACTTCTGTGACTAGATTTGCAATGTAACAGTTCTCTTCCTCAAAGCAATGAAAACAGAGGCATTACTCTAGGAACAAACAGATATATGTATCCACAGCAATATAAACTATACCAGAAAGTGCAGATAAAGCCCTTATAAAACTCCAGACAGTGTACAACTTCTGCCAGTTGGGTGTGGAGGCAGCCTGGCCTCCCCCCACCACAGACACTACCTCTGACACCCCTCACAGGTCATGGGTCATCTAAGACCTGGCCCCAAAATATCTCATTCAGGGTCCAACAATATTTCTGGAGAAAGCTCAGAAGCAGCAGGCCAAGGAGAGAGCGATTTCTGCCAGAATCAATTCAAAGGCTTCCTGTTAAAAAGCTGTAACAAGAAAGCAAACAGGAGCATGGCAGAAAACCCACAGGGCAGCAGGGCCCATCTGAGGTGAGAGCTGTGCTCAGCAGCCACTAACATCAAGGACAGAGCATGCATTAGCATCCTGGCACGTCAGAGCCACCACACCACTGCTTGGCTTTTTCAGACGCCTCTGTGCTGCTCCTCCGCAAGAGAGGGCATAGAAAAACCAATTCCAGACAGCTCGTGTCACCCAGATAGAGAAGACCTTACACATCATTGCTTGCAGGGCACAGCAATACACCGCTACACCACTCTGTCCCTCTCTATCCTGACACATTGAGTTTTGCTCTCATTTACTACATTATTGCAGTTTCCCAGAGATTTCTTCTCTGCCCTCATTGTCACACACACAAATGAGCCTTGGGGTAACACCCTGCTGCCCCATCCTCTCCCTTTCCCAGGGGCAGCCCAGCACCCTTTTTCCCAGGAAGGCAGCAGCTGCCTAGCAGTCAGATACTGCTCAGCACAATCAAGGCACTTACAAGAAGACTGAAGCAGAACCAGGCATCACACAAGGCACATAGTGAGGCCTTTCAGCTCAACTTCTAAACCACCACAGCAAACTACTGCAACAGGAGCAAGAATCACAGCAAAAAAAGAGAGCTCTAACTCCAAACTACCCTTTAGCCTAAGCTTCTGGGTAAAAAAAGCCTCGGGAAGCCCACCTTGGGCTTTCAGCTGAAGTAGATCAAGAGGAAACTCAAAACACCTGCTACAAACACCCATCCTTTCCCCTACTGCTACCACTGTAATAATGCTTGCTACAACACTCCAAGTCTAGTCTAGAGGAAGCCTCCTTCTCATCAGCCAGTTAAAGGGCTTTTACTCTCTTTTTACCCTTTGCTTCAAGGAGGAGGTCTAGCAATAAAAGTCTTCTCCCTAGAAGGTCACTGGAGTTACATGGAAATTGTAGTAGGGTTTGCTCCTGTTGTTTCAGTCACCTGTGATTTCCCACCTCCCTGACTTCAATATAGCAATTTCTTTCTCATGCAAAAGAGAGGCTCACTGAAGGGGACCATCTCAGCTCCAGGCTCACTGAAGGGGACCACCTCATCCAGTGTAAAGGCACCATCTCCCAGCTCCCTACAAGTGTTTTTAGGCGTGCATAAGCTTGCCTTTGAGGAAGAGAAAGGCAGGCCAGCCTTGCACCCATGAAAGGTTGCTGCTGATCCCTCCCATAAAATTGCCTCTGCAAAGTTCGGAATGAATCTTCAGAGCTGTCAAATGGAAGATTTGCATTTGACCTGCAACAGTGCTTAGAAAGGTCAGCTGGGAAAAGTCAGGATGGGAAGGATGCTCGCTTTATTGACAGATGGAGAGTGGAAGGGGCTAACATGTGAGTACCCGCAAGCTGGTTTTGGCAGCACACGCTAGATTTCAACTCTGGGCTCTGTCGGATGCAGCTGGTGACAAATCCTGTGTGGATCACTTCTGGACAACTGAGTCTGAGGACTAAGCCTGAAACTGTGACTGGGGTGGAGGCATCGAGCAGGTCTTGTGTAGCTTTCCTTCATCCTGAGGGATGAGAGCAGGCTGGTGGGATGGATGCCTTTCTGGCTCTCATGACCCCGATCAGCTTTTTAGATCTCTGAGACTTGAACATGATTTTCTCTCTGTCCTTCCTTTACATACAAACCTATTCGACCAGATTTCTGTAGGAAATGGAGTTTTCAACATCCAGGCATTTGCAACCAGGCAGTTTCCCTTGTCTAAAGTGAATCACCTCAGTAAAAAGCCAGTTAATCTTCCAAAATTGATGAAATTTGACCCAAGCTCCCTTCACCCTGGAAGCACTTTAGAGTCCAGATATGTTGAGGTTTTGGAGTACTTGTAAAAAACAATAAAAATAGTATTTAAAAAATCTAAAATAATTTCTCGATGTCCCTCGTAGTTACAACAGGGGTTCTCCCTACACAGCAATGTACCAGGGATGTCTTACAGCTGTACATTGCATCCCCATTTGTGTGGCACTAGAGATAACCTGCTCAAATTGCACAGGGTTCATGTGGGGAGCTGAATGTTGGCACTATCAGCAAGCCTCAGTGGCTTTTCCAAAATGCTTTAAAGTTCCTGCCTAGTTCTCAGTCCTGTCTTTTGCCAAAGTCTCCTTCCCCCTAGCCTGGCTGGTGGGGAGGATTCAACCTACAGGCTCTTTGTTTGCCTCAGAGGTGGTCTGAGCCCAGACTGCAGGAGAGATTTGCCAGCCCTGTGTCACACTCAGGGCTTGTACCAGTTCAATGAGTCCCAGACACCCACAAGTACATCTTTGGGGCAGACATTAGCAATGATAGGTGATAACAGGCCCTGCCGTCCCCCACAGGTGCCAACACACACTAAGGACAGCCATGGTTTGTGCAGCTGAGAAGAGGGAGACAGGGTAGAAGAGCAAAACAACTTCACTGCAAGCACAGACCAGCGATAGCAAATGCCTATCTACTGCCTACTACCTTGTGATCTCAGCATGCTGCCTGCCTGTTTGCACTCAGTTAACATCTCCTGGCCTTTTGGGAGCAATCCCTGCCCTCTCTGAAGTCCCTCTAGCTCGCTGATCTGCCCAAGACAGCTGGGTTTCGATTCCCAGGGTTCATCCCCTTGTGCAAAGGTTACTTTGCATCTGACCGGATCAATTCAAGGGTTCTGCCACTGGTTTACCTGACACACAGGAATCAGACAAATAGCGTATCTGCTGATGCTAATTAAACTTGATAATGATACAGATGTATGACATATTTACTAAGAAAGCATGAAGAGAAGTGTCTGTTTTAAATGTTATGTCACTTGGAAATATATAAAAGCAAGTAAATATGTTCCTTTTGGTCAGAATATTGTTATACATATATTGCAAAGAGCTCATATGCAGAGGAGGTACTGAAACACATTGGGCCAGGGCAAAACACAAAACAGGTTTCAAGGGGATCTGAATTAGTTAGACTATTACAGCATTTTCCCTGTGGAATTCTCTCTCTCTCACGCTATACATAACACAAACGTATATATTATATTTGAAAAAAAATCAATATTTATCCCGTGAGAGCTTCAGTTACAGAGAAACATCACTTTGTTAAAAGTATTATTCTCATGGAAAATTCTTGACTAGCTTTATATGTAACTTCCACCTGTCCTTTATTAACCTTTATGAACTGATCCCTATAACTCCTTTACTACAAGCCATTGCAGCCCTCACATTTAAGTACAGTATCCCCTTCCACACCCTGAACACTTTTCTTTCCCTCCATTACAGGATGAAAGCACAAACTCAGAAAAAACAGGTCCGGAAGAGAACATGGCAAGCTTATCTCACCCATCGTCTTGCCACAAAGCAGACCAGAAACCTTCAGGGGCAGAGCAGCCACCTCCTTCCCCAGCCCATCACTCTTTCTGAAACCTGTTCCTGAATTAAACTCCCATAAAGGCTCTGTTCAGTCGGCACCTATTGCTATAAGAGCAGCATGCTCAGGAGGCTAGGCAAGCCCCCTGGCTCTTGGCAATGGCCACAGTGGTGTTCCCACCACCCCTCTGTGCAGCTGCCCAACCCACAGCTGAGCGTCAGCTGCTGCTTAGCACAGACAATTCACCTGGGGTCAGGGCAAGGACTTACAGAAGTGAGGGAAGGAGCCTGTCTCCAGGGAATAAGGAGCCTGTGTGCCCGGCTGCATTTCCAACCTGCGTCCTGTCTCTTCAACAGACTCAACCATGAAGGGAGGTTTGGGATCAGCTCTCTCAGCTGTGCTGGGCTGTTGGAGAAAGAAAGGAGTGTTTACATATTACAAAGCAGCATCCTCACGATCTGTCCTAAGTTACAAATTTACCTCACAGACCTTGACCGGGTCTGGGGTTTCCGGTGTTTGCTCTTTGGGCTCCTGTCTCTTTGGAAAGTGGGAGATGTTGCAATGTGGGAGGGAGTTGCAACGCTGGGGGGAGGGCTGGCTGCATGGGCTGCCTGGGAAAGGCCCTGAAATACAAAGGAGTTGGTCTGAAGTGGCTCTGCTGAGAAAGAGACTCCTGAAAGCGATTTCCTAAAGGAATAAAACCAAGCAAACAACTGCCATCCTGTCTGAGCATCTGTCTCAGTTCTGCTTGCCTCCTTCTCTTTGCCAGTCAGACTTTTTTCTCTCATCTACAAGCCTACGCACTCTATCTGGTAACAAACTTTGCCATTGAGAAGGTGGTAGTGTTAGCCACATCACCACTGGACTCCAGTGGAGACCAGGCATAGCTGGCCATTGACTCACAAAGCTGTCTGAGGACTATGGGGGCAGGTGACAAGGGAGCAATGTCTTGTATGCATTCCTGGGCAGCGTCACTAGCTGCTTGCAGGTGACCCGGACAGACCCGTGTCTCCAGAATGCTTTCAGAAGACAACCAGCCTGTGCTGCGACCAGTTTTTCTTGTGCTGAAGTTAGAGCCCCTGGCTTTGTCCCTGAGCCTGTTTATCTCTGTTACACCCTCAAACTTGCACTGGCGTCCCTCTGCATCTTCCCTTGTACTTGGATTTTACCAGTCCTGGTGGAGAACCTACAAGCAAACAACATTCTTCTCCCCTGTCTGCACTGATAATCTCAGGATATCATCTCCTCTGTGCTCCCCTTCAGGCTGTGTCAACATCGCTGGGGTTGTGGAGGGCAGGATTGCTCTGACTTTGCTGCCTCAACCCGTACACTGTGTGCTGCCCAGCCCAGCACAACCCCACAAATAATATTCCTCTGGGACATGAGTCAGACCTGCTAGGGGTATTTAACCATTTCCCTCTCCTACATTTCTCCACATTTACAGCAAGAAAACATACAGGTCTCAGAGTACAGCGGGATTTCAAGACTTCTCCTTCCAGAGACTTTCAGAAATTGGAGCCTCTGCATTGCTGTAATCCCCTCAGATCAGCAGACAAAGCATTGCTAAAGTTAAAAGCTGGGCTATGCAGCCCCTTCCACATCGGTGCTAACTTCTGGGACACCTCCTGCAGGAGAAACAGCCACTGGGAGTCCAGGCAGGCAGAGCTAGCAAGGGTGCTGAATTGCTGGTTTGACTTCACTTGCACTTTCAGGAAATTCTTAATCTGAAATTGCAACAAATTCCCCAAATTCAAATTCTCATGGAGCTGAAACCCTGCAAGGCAGTCTGGATTGCAGTCAGGAAGTGAGAAAAGAGAAAAGGAAAGATGAGATACCCTGTAGCATTTGTTCTGAGCTTCTTTAGGAGCCGTAGAAATCCAGTGTGCTCTGCCTGCTGTCTCTTCTCTCCACAAGCATACCCCTCTTACATTCTTACACTGCCGTAGGTACGATGGATCCAAACTCCTCCTTTTTTTTTTGTTTTTACTCAGGAAGGGCTGCCAAGCAGTCAGTTCACTAGTCAGGGACTCCAGATCCTCTTGAACCTGCCACTGACCTTTCAGATCAGTTCAGGTTTGCCTCCCCAGTACTCACAGACAACAAGATTTCTGTGCCCTGAGCTGTGGTGCTTGGAGCCCTCTTGCTGTCCCTTTCCCTTTCTCAGACCTAATATCTTGCAGCAGATGCCAAAGCATGGAGCCACTCCAGAAACAAATCTGCAGTGTTAGGTGGCACAGCTTTAATTACACGACAGGAGCCAGAAGAAAGGCTGTGAAACACTGCTCTTTCAAAATCTTAAACCACCACTGAGAGCACTTTAAGCAGCTGTGAGCAGAAGTAGCAGGACATGAACTCTGCAAGCACACAAAGGAGCCGAATTAATGTCCTGTTGATACAGCCTAGCAAAATAAGCTAATGATGGACAGGACTGCAAGTTTTCATATGTGAGGGAGGGATTTACAGTGATACCAAAGGAATTATTTCAGTCCCACAGTGACAATACACACCCGCTTCCTTATTATATTTTATTGATCTTGCCCTAAATACATGTGCCTGGAGGAAATGATGCATAAATTACTAACGAGTTAATTTCTTGCTCCGACACAGACTCAGAACAGCCCTTTGAAGGGGCACCAGGAAAGACAATGTGTGAAAGGATAAAGGCAATGAGACAAGCTTGGATGTAATAATCCCATGTGAATGATTATTGCTGCAACTAATGTAATCTAATAATGAAGAATTTATGCCAGATGTCCCCTGGAATATGCCAAGCAGACTCAGGATTCAGCAGTGGATCCATTTCTACGGAAACCTTGTTAGGAGGAAAAAAACTGCTGTTGTCTGTTCATCAAATGAGAGGCTGTAGACCTCTATAGTCAGAGTCACAATACAAGCAACTTGCAAAGCTTCCTGGGAGCATGTTCATTAGGCCTGATTGCCAATTTGTTTTCAGATGAAGTTTAAGATGTTGGGTTTGGCCTATAAAGCTCCTAGGAGCAGCCCAATTCTGGACTGCATCTGGATTGATCGACTGCTGCCCCTTACCCCAAGCCAGCAGGATTTCCCCTGCGTTTCCCTGGGGCAGAGAGGGAGCTGCTGGGAGGGCAATCTCCAGGACACGTGAATGAAGGTGGAAAATCACCTCATTTTCTTTATTTTGAACTTGCATCCTTTCAGCTCCCACAAGGATATCCTAGACCAGAGCTCCATACCCATTCTGGAGCACGACACACCTCATACACCTCCTTCCTTCGCAGAAGCTGCATCTTATGGGGACATCATGTAGCAGGGAAAAGGAAAACAGAGAACACTGTACCAGAGGTGTATCATGGTGCACCCAGGCCACTGCAAAATGAGATCAGCTTCACCTTGGTTCATGCCATTTAGAAGCCCATCTTGCAGCAGGCAGGCTGAGCACAGGTCTGGCAGAGCGCTGTTGGCCACCCAGGTCATGAAGACCTGAACTAAACCAAACTCGTTGCCCAAAGAGCAGACCAGAGTTGGGATGATTTGTTATTTCAGATACAGCACTGAACAAATGTTCTTCTAACCCAGGTATGAGAATGGCACTACTAATGGGCACTGATTTCTACAGCATGTTAGGCAATCAGCCAAACCACAGACCTGACATCAATGTTCCCTCTTCATTCAAAAACCCCCATGAGCTAAGTTTACAAACCAGGCACAAACCACACTTTTTGCTCTCCCTCCTTGCTTCTGCTGCTTATTCATCACCTCTATGAAGGTATTTTGTATAGCCATTCCAAACACCTATTCGGGTCACACTTTGGGGTTTGAACTGCTGTTCATCATTCCTTCTTTTTAACCACTGTTATTTAAGTAGCTCTGATGGGAAGAAGGGGGAAGGGAAGCTTTAGCATGATTCAGATCCACTAAAACACAAACCACTACATTCAACTTGAAAGATTTGTTTAAGCCCCATTAACTTAATTGGGACTTAACATCTTGTTCATTCGTTGTTTTTGCAGAAGACCCAGAGTGAACCTGTGTGACCCCAATACTGAGTCATGGGTATGGAACATGGTTTGATGGCATCAAAATCACATTCATGTTGCTTCTTCCGTGATGCTCCTTTGTCAGCTACTTTGATAGCACAGGATGCTCTTCTATGTTGAAATCTATTTCACAGGGGTTCTTTGATCCGAGCCTGCGTGCTGCTGTTTTGTTATAACAGGCACACAGCTGCTCCAAAGGACTTTGTAAACAATAATACAAACATAGCTGCACTTAGGACTTGCAAACCCTGATTTTAGCCAGTTTAGGCATGATGACACCTGACATACAGAAATGACTTGCAAACAGGACCAAAGATCAGGCCTAATTTTAGTAAGCCTTTGGGCTTTGCATCCCCTGACTGTTTTTGCTTTGATGAAACACGATCATAGGATGAAAGAAAGCAAAAAACCAGCTGGCACCTGCTGGGAGGGCAGGGAGAGAGAATCTGGCAGACAGGAGGTTCCTACAGAGATTGCCAACACTACTACACGTCTGTTTTGCTTTTTGGGCAGCATGGTGAATCCAAAGGTGATAAACATTTGGCTTGGCTGGCCAGACAAGATGTGCCCACATCAGATACTGCACGCTCCCTCCTCACTCATTAGGATCTCTGCACCTCTCAAGGCAGCTCCTTCTGCTGTGCTTCAAGTCTCCAGCCCCTGAGCTTCAGAAAGGATCCAGGCTCTGCTGGAGTGAAACGCATATGTGGGAATAGCTGCTCCCTTAGAAAGAGCAGGCTGGCCGGCTGGGCTGCTCTATACCAGACATCTGGACAACCGATTTCAAATCTCAGTTTGCAGCACAACACAAGGATTGTTGTTAGAGGACATCTTCAAACCTCAGGAAACTTTGAGGTATCTGTAGTATTTTTAGGACCACAGGTTTATTTACAATTCAGTGCCATAAAAAGACAAATGTTTAACTAAACTGGGAGTGACTTTGTTCTCCAAATACTTTCAGTGAGGAAGCGTGACTCTGAAGTTAAAAAATCTTGCTGTTGCCTGAGCATGAAAGAGGTTAGTAAAGCTCCTTGACTACCCTTTCTCTTAGTCTGAAGTCCTAAAGAAAGGACTACAGCCCAGTTGTGCTCTTTAACCAAAGAGCATTTAGAATGTTCTCTTTTCACCGGTCAGGATGCAATTTCTTTCTATAAATATCTAGTGGTTTTACTGTGCCATCGAACATGCAGGTGAGCTGGCTCAATACATTTATCAGCCAACCACCTACAGTCTGACTGACTCATTGCCCCTGCAGCTGCAATCAGCAAGTAACATCCTCTGATGGAGGACAGGCAGAAAAGTCAAACTGCTGGGCTGTAATAACCCTTGTTAGCTTTCAAACCCATTCCTCACCCCCACTGTCTCTCCAGAGAAGCCTATAGCACCTCTTCAGAGGGGTGGGCTCTACCTCTAAGCACAAGGACCTGCACCCTGGTCCCACCAGCTGGATTTGATGGAGGTGGTCTGGCCTGCTGGACCCCTTCTGGGAAGGAAGGGGCTGCTGATAGCATTACTGTGTCTGCACTCTATCACGGGGCCCGGTGCTTTGCCTGCACCGGAAACTACATGCTAGGCAAACACGCAGATATTCATGGAAGCTACAGCAATTAGGTTAATTAAGAGCTGGGGTGGTCCCATATGTTTTCTGATCTGTTGTTTTTTAAGTCCCCTATTGCACCTGTTCCCACAGCATCCGAACGCCCTGAAGGCTTAGTTTTCCTGCTCCAGACATGGGAACAGAAGGATGGCTGTCCCAGATCAGAGCAAAGGCCTTTTTGGCCTCATATCCAGCAGCAGACAGAGAGGGCAGGAGAATAAGAACAGGACATAGTACAGATCCTGGTACAGATCCTCTGCTCTTCCTGGGAAGGTCCCAAAGTGCTTCTTAAGGAGTTCAGTATCATTTTATCAGCATCCCTGGAGGTCTTTAAAAGATGTGTAGATGTGGCACTTAGGGACGTAGTTTAGTGGGACTTGGCAGTGTTAAGGTTTATGGTTGGACTCGATCTTTAATGGTCTTTTCCAACCTAAATGATTCTATGATTGTTTTAGACACAGGTAGAAGCATGAATTTCAGAGACTTAGCCATCAGCAGTGCTGGGAAATTAAATTAAGTTCTTATTTTTCCAGTCCACAGCCTCAGTGTCAGAAGAGCTAATAGCCCCAGCCTGGGATTTCTGAAATAGCCAAAGAGATTCAGATACCAAACCAATCCCACTGTCCGGAACCTGTGAGCCCAAATCCCTGGGATTGCTTGAAGCATCCCTGCAGACATGGGGTACCGCAGCACTGGGGGCCACTCAGGCTCCTCTCAGAGAGCTCCTGCTTTTTGCACAGGGTGCACAGCACCAGCTTCCACCTGCAGTATCACTCACAGCCTGGGACAGGCATTTGAAGTAGGTGGCTTCTCAGGGTTCGTCAAATCCAATTTCCTAGGATGCTCTGACAAATTCTTTCCTCAATTGCAAGCTCAGGGAGAAACATGCTCTTCAGAGTTAGCTTTGCTCATTGCAAAGTCCAGGGGAGTCCAAGACAGATGGTTCATCCTTGCACAGTGCATTTCTCTGAGGCAGAATCACTTTCTGAAGCTACGCTTCAATGCTGACATGAAAGCAAAGAGTATCTGTCTGCTGTTTGCAACCTTCTCCATTTCCCCTGCTCCTGCAGGACCACAAATAAAGCACTTTAAAAGTCCACAGTCTCCATCACTGATTTCTGTCACCAAAAGACTTCCTTCCGCTTAGTAGACAGGGAAGGATCATTAGAAAGGTCATTCACCATTTAACGGACTGAGAACCAAAATCTGCCCTGTGTGTGTGCAAGGAAACAAGAAGCAAAAGTGACAAAACAAAAGCATTGACTGACCCATTGTGCATGTGTGTGCGGGTGTGTGTTATTAGCTTCATCTGGTAGCACTTGAAACACTTTTGTCAGTACCTAAACGAACTGCTTCTGAATTCAATGTAGCCAAACCAAATGAATTGCAGCCTGGAGAAAAGGGTGATCTGTGTCTGACTTCTTTTCAGCACTTACATGACTTCAGTGAGCCAGATGCTTGTTTGTAAGTAATCATAGTTACTTTACAAGAAACTTATTATGTCCAGTTTGTTTTTAAAATCTGGATTTTAAACTGAATCTTAGGAAAGGCATGGATTTTCTAATGTCCGCAGTGCTCTCCTCCTGGCATGTCTGCTAGGATTTTATACCAGAAGTGAAATCTTCTACTCAGGCAGGGCAAATTAAACAGGGCACTGAATATTCCTGAAGAAAGAGCTAATACAGGGAAAAGAAAATGAACCGGATCAATCTGTACTGACCTCAGCAGCAATATCCAGCTGCCCCAGTTCAAAAGAGCAGAGTGACAAATACATTCAGATAAATGGCTGGCCTCGCTTCAGTGCAAATAAACCACCAGCCTGAGCAAACTCTGCATGTCTGAGTAGTGCGTGCAAAATTCACTGTGGGTTTATTAATTGCCCACACAATGCAAACCACCACTCTTCCCTCCAAGGGCACATGGTGAAGGTCTCTCACTTCTATTCCAAGCTGCCACATACACACCAAAAAAGCTAGGGAGAAGAGCCCAAGTGGCAGGCAAGAAGGGTCCTGCAAAACAGAGATGGAGCTGTTCTTCCTTCCAGGAAAGGAGAAAGAGTAGTGGAAAGTGTGGGCTGTCTCCCTGCTCTCTCCTACATGGCTTCATGATGACTGCTTCATCACCATCAAATGCTTCAGCCAAATCCTCCGCCTTTAGTTGCAAGAAGTTACTGACAGAGGTGAGTTTTTCTCCAGGAGTGCCTTTGACAGAGCAGAAGAACCTCTGCTACATCTGGTTGTTTGCAGGAGCTGCCTTGGTCAAAAGTGATTTGCTGTGAAGTAGCGAAGATCTTCTGTCCATTCTCTGACAATGACCCAGGAGTTCCTAACTCATCTGCAGAACTTTCCTCTGCAGCCTTCGACAGCCATCCAGATAAGACTCCAGTCTGTAACAGCCCTGTGACACAGATGGCATATCCTGCTCTCCACTCAGGGACCAGCCTGGGGTTGTTGGTACCAACTGAGACAAGGGAGGAGGAGGAAGTACAGTGAGGACTGGAGAGGCCCCTTTTTCTCTATCTTAGGATAGAGTTTTCTAGGAATACCCCCACTGTCTTTCTGCTCAAACTGTATCATTTCCCAATGGGATATCTTCGTTGTTCATGTGACACCAGCATTTCACCATGTCTGAATTTTATGTTATCATTTGGATTGTTTGCACTGATACAGATAAGGTAAAGTGGGGATGTTGCTGTTTCGTGCAGTGTGGACTATGTTATATTTTCCTCTCGGTTTAAGCCAGGCTGGGCTTGATTTCCCAAGCTCCCAAAGTGAATACATCCTGCCTGATTGCAGCCCCTCCCTTCCCAGAAATCATCCTGTGGAATAAGCCCTGAACAAAGTGTTTCCTGTCTCCCCTTTAACCATTTTCCTTCCACCCAAGTGCTCTATGATCCAAGGCCTGCTCCAGAAGGTCTGGACTCAGTGCAATTCCCTTTTCCTCCCCACTCAGAGGCTGTCAAAAGCCCGAAATGACAGCACTGGAGTGCCAGAAGCAAGCAAGTCACCTGCAATTTCACACCTGCCATCGCTGCCTCCATGGCAGCTGGCGAGGCGAGAAGTTGATGAAGGTCCCACTTGGCCCAGGCTGAAAGTCAAAGCAACTGTTGGGCTTTTCAGGGACCTTCCTTCCCTGAAGTAGGAAGGCAGGTAGAAAACCTGCTGGCAGCTGACTGGGGGCATCTGCTGCCTTGCTGAGGAGGTATTTGTGCTTTTTGCATGCTGTCCTGTTCTTGGCAGCAGCTTTCCTGAACTGGAAAAAGCATTGGCCATCATTAGCTGTGGAAACACTTTCTGGGATGTGGGTTTCTTTCTTACCACTGGAGCCACAGCTGAACTGTGTTAGCCAAGTCCGCCTCTCTTCTAGGTGAGACTTAATAGTGCCAGGTGAGTAGCAATAACCAACCAGCAGGTTTTGACTCCACTGGTCAAATCTAATCTGCAATTTTGCTTGTTTCTCCCTAAAGATGTGTATGAGAGAGGCCATAAACCAGGCTAGGGAGCTCCATAGTACAACTGTGCAAATGCTATGACAGGCTGGGCTCTGATGCCTGCTTCTCTGCTCTCTACCAAGCTTCTGTGCCCACTACCAACAGGAGGATGGCAAACCCATGCAGTATTTCCCATTTGATGTGTGTTATGGCTTCCAGGGACCAGCAATCTTGTGGACCTTTCTGTCCCTGACCAAGAGCTCACAACAGCAACTTGCTCCTCTAGATCTACAGGCTGAAGACCCTTCATCAAATACCCACCAGAAGCCACACATTAGCAGCATGCTCAAGTCAGGAGGAGGGAGCTAGTCCCCTGCAAGAAATCAGAGGAATTCAAATAGGAACAAGACTTGGGACAGAAAACAGACTCACAGAAGCTTGAGAATGTTGCAGTCTGGCCTCCTGGCCCTAATACCCTCTGACAGCTCCCAGAGCAGGAGCTGAGCAGGTTAGTGATTTGATCACGACACCAACTCCTGTGGGAGCTGCTGCTTCAAAGTCTCTGCTGCCAGTTGTCTGCAAAGCACGCAAGGAGCTGCAAAGATGTGCAGTCTCCAGAGCCTGTAAGCAGTGACTTATTTTCATGAGTGAAGAACTGCTGGCCAAATGCTGGGATCGGTCCAACCCTTGAAAACTGGAGCTCTGGAAGGCAGCTTCAGCCAGGCCCTGGTAAAGGACTGCTTGTTTAATGGCTAATTGCTCATGAAAACAAATGGCACAAACCCTATCTGGGCAAGTCTTATACTGTCCATATCACCAAGGGCCACAGAAACATCAAACCCAAATCAAACACTACCCGCCTGTTTGAGGCTTTAAGTGAAATTTTGTTTCTAAGTCCCCTTCTGTTGGACTGCAGATGTAAAAAGGCAAAGCCACCCGGGTAGCTTGGTTCATCAGGAATGCGTTGTTATGCCACAAAAACCATTCCCTTGCCAAGCAGCAAACATGCAGAGCTGTGAAAGGACATGCGTGCCTCCCAGTTAATGTCACCTTCACAGTTTCCATAGGTCACAGCGCAAGCAGACACCCGCTCCAAAATAAGATGCCAGGCAAAACACAGCTCCCATTCTGAATGATGCCACAGGCCCAGGAAGAGCTGAGGAATTTAAGGGAAATGGAACAACAGGAAATAAGGGAAGTCCCTCCAGCAAAAACCGTGTGGCCCTTTGGTGGTTGCACAGCACTGTACCATATAGAGGAGTGATACAATGGAGTTACTAAATGACTGCCTGGCAGCAAGTATTCCCATGGCCATTTGTGCCAGCACAGGAACTATAGAGATCACAAACAACACAAGAGCTGTGTTCACAGGCACTGCAACAGAGACACATCCACTGCAAATAAAATTACTTCCTGAAGATCCTAAAGGCCTGGACACACCATGCCATCATAACTGGTAATTCAAACTCTGAAGCAGGAAAAAAAGTGAAGCAGTGCTAGGAGAGGACCAAGAATCAAGTGACCTAGACAAACACAGGCTTGGGTTTTGCCTGTGCCCTGGACTAACGTTAATTATGAGGACAGATGTAACCTATAAGTCACTGCAAGGAAGGAGATCTCCTTCAGGGAGTCTTTCTCTGGCCTAGAGGATGTATGGGAGAGATAGAGAACTAAACCCACCCAAATGTGACCTCACTCCTGCTGCCTCTGCATCCCCACAAGGGATGAAAGCTTTGAGAAAGAGGGGATAGTTTTACGGTCTCTTTTCTGGCAATAAAGCCCCTGTAAGATCCCAGGGAAAGCTACCTGAAGTACCAGCTCTGCTCAGGAAAGGAGAAGCTGGGCTGCCCTGACTGCAGCAGGGTGGGAGCCATGCTGGCAGCTCTCTCCAGAGGATGCTACAGGGCCATGCATGTAGAGGACAGCAACAAGGACAAGCTGGGGGACTCATGTGGTGGTTTAGCTCTCAAAACAGCTCCTGCAGGGATTCAGAGCAGGGCGTTTCGGGCTAATCTCTACGTCCCCTCAGGGAACCTGAAGGATTACTGCGCTACATCTGCTCACAGGGTTGGGCCCCACCTTGTCAAGGCGGGGGAAGCGCTGACAGCCGCCCTCAGTTCGTTAATCAGTTTGGGATATACAGCAATGGACCCTCTCCACTATGGCACAGCACCTCTTAATTGACTCCCTTGATCACAGGCCTGATGGATTGTCTTGAGCCTTGCCTAGGACAGGAATGCATTTCATGGTTTATCATCAAGGGCTGGCTCCTGGCAGCAGCTACAGAGCGCCACAGTGCAGCTTTCTTGGTTATGTCAGGTGCTGGGGAAGGGTGGCCAACTGGAGTGTCTGGTGATCATTGGTACCTAGCCAGCACTAGCCCATGGCAGAATCTTTGGCTACAGGCCAAGCCAGGATGGGAGTGGAGGTCCCTAGACAGCAGTCACCACTAATCCCCAGAGCTGTACTTTTACCTGTTAGCCCATGGTCTCCCAAACTTGGCTAAATTCCCAAGCAGAAAGGGCTGCAAAAGACCTGTGTGGGCTGAAAGGTTTGTGTTGTTAACTATTCACCAAGATTACCTACTTGATTCTCTTTCTGCTCTCCTCTTCCTCCTGAGCATGGCTCTGAAAAGCTCACTACTGGTCCAGGCAGCTGCTGTATGGGACACATCTCTAAGACTTCCTCCTTCCTCTCAGGACTGGGGATTCTGGTTTGGGATCCAGCTCTGGCTGTGCTAGCTTCTAGGCAATCAGTGCCATCTGCTGGCTACTCTTTCCTTGACTGCTATGAAAATATGGAAAGCTAAATAAGAGACAGCCTTGCTATTTAGCTAGTCTTCCCCAACCCCTCACATTCTGCTACTGAAACCATATCCACAGGGCTGACACAAATCATTTAAATGACACACGTTTCCAAAGAGGAAGCATTACATTTCAAACATTTTATTAAATACTGTTACAAATAGAACAATACATATCAGATACTAAGTCAGAGAATCTTAATTTATGATTATAACTTAAATGTAATTTATTAAGAAAGACTCTCATTTATAGTCCTTTAACAGCTTAATAAATCATACTTGCAATATATATATACACACACACACAAATCTCAGGTTTCTATTTTATTTGTAAATACTTTGCAGGTATGAAATCCTTACAAGCACCTCTGAATTACTTTAGTTACCTGGGACCAAATCAATGGCTACAGACCTACTCAGGAACAGGTATTTTACAATACATTTACAGTTAACAGTACAGAAATATCCACAGTAAAAAATGCACAATTAAATATTTATGTATACACCTGTATTACAGTGCATAATCCCACAGGGATGAGATCCATTTCAGATCTACTTGCTGCATTCAAAAACCAGAGTACCTACTATAAGCACTATGATTCCTAGTGCTATTATAGAGAAAAAAAAAAAAAAAGAAAAAAAAAAGTGTTTAAAGTCACTAAGCTTTCTGGGACATGCAGCAGAAACCCAAATAGTTGCCTGTAACACTACAGGCATATTTACTGACTGGGTCATTCTCTTAAATTGATTTCAAGAATAAACCAGATCAATGGTTTCAAGGCTATTTGATGAATATTTTTTATTCTGATTACCCTGTTTCTGCAAGTGTAACCCATATGTCTCCAGAGAAGACATCTCCAGCAGTGTAGTAAGTGATGTGAAATAATACATGTCTTCACCTCACCTAGGTACCTTTGAATAGACCAGAGGAGAAACCAGCCTCCTCTTTAGGCAGCAGCTTACTATTTGCTCACCATCTGGACAAGAGATGGCAAGCTCCCAGTTATGATAACTACATGACTGAATGTAGACAGCATTTTGCCAGAAGGCCAGAGTTTTACTCTCTGCTTGTCTTCAATGGAAATACCAGACAGCTTGAGTTCAAAATTTCTGAGCAATACACAAGGTCAATCATCTTGTCAGCAAGAGGTAAAAACATCTGGACAGCTGCTGATTTACATGCAGTTTCATTCTCCGGAAGTCTCTGAGACATAAGTAAAGATGGCTTCAATTCCTGTAGAGAGGAAAAAATTCCTCTATAAATTGGAAAATTGGCATAGATTTGTCTTTGCTCTCATTTCAGAGGAATTTGCATGCAGGAGGTAGCAAAAATGCACAAAAGTGTTCCTAATTCTATATGCAGCTGGACAGAATGCTAAGCACAATCATCCTTAAGGAGCTGAATAACCATTTCTAAAGCAATAAATCCATCAGTCTTGTTAGGAACTTTCATGCAATGCCAAGATGCATATTAAGTATCCCCAAGCACATATTGCTACTTCAGCAATTGTAGAGCAATTAACAGCTCTGTTT
This sequence comes from Gallinago undulata, assembly GCA_026546715.1. NCBI lineage: Eukaryota > Metazoa > Chordata > Aves > Charadriiformes > Scolopacidae > Gallinago > Gallinago undulata. The sequence goes on from JAOTQQ010000004.1 coordinate 3,330,886, forward strand.
GTGTGATTAAAAGGAAGAGAATTTGTGAGTGCAACTGTCTCATGTGCTTACCTGAAATACAGTTAGACATTCTGGCCAGCACTTTGGAAGCTACCTTCGGTGGTTAGGCTCTGGCAGCTACTATGAAAAACAGAAATGTAAGGTACTTTAATGACAACTGGTTTATATCAATTAGATTTTAGAAAAGTGATTGCAGTGTTTTTTGAAACACAACTTACCTGGAAGGAGTAAATTTCTTTGCTGCAAAAAGAATAAGAAAAGGTATTAGCATTTCAAGATTAAAGCCCCTCATACAAACATTTTCTGCAACTAAAAAACCTCTCATTTCTGAATATCTGACAAAAAACCATTATCTAGCAACAAATCTCAGAGGTCGTAATACTGTGTTATATTAGGCCCATCTCAAATTCCCATTCACTTTCCCTGGTAGTAATTACTGATAAATAGAATGTTGTTTTTTTCTTCTAATTCTTGTTTTCTAAACACTTGTTTTTTCCTAATTTTTATTTTCAAATATTCATCCAAAAGCCAAACATGGCATGCATGCAGGTTTCTTGAAAAGAATTTTGGAATTTGTTAAAGTATAGGAATTTTCACTTTTCAAAAAGCATGGTATTGGTGTTTAGAGGTGGTTGGTTTCTTTCCTCCACTGAAGGTAAATAAAACCAGTGGACCCAGTCAAATTGCTCACCTTTTCTTCGGAAACGTCTTGCAAGCCAAAGGAGGAACGATGCTGTGGACAACAGAGAGGCACTTGTGGCTGCTATGCCCACAGAGACATAGCTGACTAGTTCAGAAGCTGAAAGGATGAAAAAATTTCAGTGAGATCAAGAGTCAGAAAAGTTCTTTGAAGCCCTCTCTACTGTGCTTTTCCAGAGGAACAAGAATTGCAGCTTGTAACACTTAACGTTTTCTCTTGCTGACACAGGACACATCCTGTACGCAAGGTAAAATGCTGCATACTAAAAATTATCCCATCCATTGCCAAAGCAATGGCAAGGCAACAAGCTAGCTGTACCTATCTAAACCTCTGCATTACATGACAATTTATGCTCATCTTATTTTTCATGTTTCAGTTTGTATTTTAATTCTCACTGTGCCATATTCCTTGTTGAGCAATCCTATTAAGATCAATAAAATTATTCAAGGATCTAAACTCTGCTCAAGAAAAAAGTGGAGTTGAGCTTTTAGGAACTCGAGCAAGAGCATTTCAGTGAGGCCAGGTATGTTCCCACTGAGAACAGGGACAGAGCTCTTACTGCCTTGAATGGAAAGGCAAAGCTTCTGTCCTGTAAAATCACAGCCTTTGACAGAAAAACTCTGTGACATCTTTTGACTGAAGAGTTCTCCCAAGAGACTATCACACCAAATTAACATATCAATAAATTTTTCCACTGAGAAACAGACATATGAAAGCAGATTTCCCCCAAGGTTCCGTTTCTCTAGAAAAGCTTTTTTCTTTATTCATATGGAAAAAGCTCAACATGAGAAATATTTTAATTAAAAACCAAACAATCCAACCCAAAATCAGGTTGTAGCCTTTGGTTTTTTATAAGAAATCAACATTTTTCACCAAGACCTTTTAGTAATTTTTCCTCTATTTTCAAAAAACACACTGAGAGATTTTGTGGGGCTTTTTAATTCACGGACTTCACTACAACTTCTAGCTCACTGGTTGATGTTACCTCCTCCACTCTTCCATACCCCATTTGACTAGAAACCCAGTGCCACCTTTCTATGGCTAGTCACAGTTCAAATACCTTCACACGTGGGCAGACTAGCACTCCAGTTTCCTGAATGACCACACTCAAGAACATGAGAACCGTTGAGCTTCCATCCTTCTAGACAGCTGAAGTGACAGGCTGTGTTGTATGTGAAGTTCCCAGCACCATGTGAGCAGTCCATAGAGCCTTTCTCAGGAGATCTCAGTGGTTCACACTGTACAACTGAAATACGGAAAGCCATAGTTAAGAGTCATTAAGAACCTTTCTGTCTTTGGCCCTATTTTTCCCACTAGTAGTTGTACATTCTATTTTCAAATTCATTTGACTTTGGGATGGGAGCAGTTCAGAGCCGTGAGCAACATTTCTAAGGCAGGGCAAGACACTGGGAGAGACACTAAACTCCAAAGACAAGTGGCAAGACACTAAACTCCAAACAGTTTAGTTTGGAGCCAGGACCCTGTAGGAATATGACTTTCAGTATGCTGTCCAGTGACAAGAAAACTGTATTTTCCAACCCAGTGAGTCTTACCTTTGCATTTTGGCACTGGCTCTGACCACTGTCCCTGCGCCGTGCACTCAGTGCTGGATGGACCGTCCAGAACGTAGCCCTCGCTGCAGTGGAAATCACAATGTGAGCCATAGGTGAGATCTGCAGGAGCACGGTCACAGGTCACAGAGCCTTCTTCTGGCCAAGTTACAGCCTTGCACCTCACAGCTGCAACACACAGATCACAACAGCAATAAGCACAGATGTCTTGGAATTCAACATGCCAATGCTGACAAGCCCAAGTGCTCAGGGGAGCAGGCATAAGAAAAGGTACCTGCACAGGATGGCTGCTGCCTGTCCCAAGCCCCAGACGACCCACACTGCAGTGTGGCTGGTCCTGTCAGGGCAAATCCTTCCTCACAGGTGAATTCACAGGTGGTACCCCAGGTGAGCTCCACAGAGGAATGGGAGCAGTTCACAGCACCATGAGCAGGCATTTCTAAGGCAGGACAGGTCACAGCTGAAAAGCAAAAGAAACAGCACAGAGCTTAGC